>PVIU01022393.1:0-29472 GCA_004026605.1 Ondatra zibethicus
GAGGGAGGGAGGGAAGGAGGGAGGGAGGGAGGGAGCAGAATGTCCTACAGATATGTGGGATAATAGACAGGGGCCCAGGCTGGGCTCTGGGATGGTTAGCTGGGAACAATGAAGGCAGGACTTCTCTCAACGGCTGGCTGCATGATAAAATGTATGAAGAACTATCCTCTACCTTGTGAGCTTTGGTACATAAAACTTGATGGCAAGAAAGACCTGTGACTTACCAACCATCTAGTTTGTCCAAATCAGTGAATTCCAGGAGGACAGAAATGAAGGAAGGCCCCCAAAGTTTACCTCTAGCCTCCATATGCGCACAATGTACAAACACACACACACACACACACACACACAGACACAGACACAGATCATCAACTAAAAAACTGACTTCAAAAGGGCTTGGGGTGACTGTGGCTATGGAAGGTGGTCCTCATGCCAATTGCTGACATTCCAGGTATCTGACCTTGTCTAAGTACACATGGCAGGCTGGCAGCAGGTATGCCCTGAACTTGGAAATGCCGTGAGACTGTCCATGGTCAATGGGATATGAGCTATTGTGGCAGGTGTCACTTCTTAGCAGGGGCTTAGCCACAATGTGAGCTTGCCTCACCCTTCCTCTGCACAACACCCAGCTATGTGGGCTGCAAGTCTTACCGCTCGGAGCCCTTTTGGCAACACAAGCCAGAGACTCGGTCTAAACAAGAACAGCCTTGGTGGCTTTACACCTGGAAAGTCCACGGAGGCTGTTAGTTATTACCTCCTGACTAGCCTGTCCTGACCCACAACTCAGTTGTTCGTTCTGTACACGTGACATCAGCTATCCCGTCCAGGAGTCTCCCTGAATGTGAGGGCTTATCGCATCTGCTATATAACCCAGACTTGGCTTTACAGTGGTTTCATTGCCAACCATAAAAACTGTGATAGTCGAACTGTATAAACAAACCAAACAGTGTTTTCACCGTAAAACATGAATGAAATATCAATATTTGTCTTTGCCTTCTCTCAGCAACTGTAATGAGGGTGGAAAATTCATGCCATATGTTTAGAGTAGAAGGGAAAATAGATCTCAACAATTCATCCGTGTGGGTGCTCGCTACACTGTTTAATATTTTTAATCCATCCGTTTCCCTTCACATATAAATCCTCTGCAAATCATGAACCACTCGAGACAGCCAGTTACTAAATTCACAGTTATTCTGCTGAGGAGTGTGTGAGCACACGTTGAGAATGATACTAGTTGCTCTGCCATGGTGAGAAAGGGCTATGTCACCCTTGCCCAGCCCAGCTTGCCTCCACAGACTGGAATACAAAACCACTTTAAGGGAGACTTCAAAAGATGTAGCCCTACCTGGAGCTGGAGATGCAGATGAACACTTGGTCCTGACAGCTCCCATCCCCATCCTTAATCCACATATGGAGCAGCACAGAGCATGCTAAGTGGATTCTGCCTGCTAGGACCTTCTGATACGGCATGCGTTGAGGGAGCGGACTGTGTTATCACTAGCTCCGAGGTCTGTGACAAGCTCCAGATCCAGCTTCACACACACAGAGCAAGGGAGGATGTTTTTATTTTGAAGCTGTGATTGAGCTCTTGATATGAAGTTACTGAAGCCTGCCCAGAATGTTTGTGCAGGCTTTTAGGATGCGAGCTGAAAGGCGCAGAGAATGATTCAATTTTCTCCAAATTGGCTCACGGACTAGAGGTTTGTGGAAGCTGTCACCATCCAGCAAAATCCAATACCACAGCGAGGAAGCTTTGCTTTGAACTTGAAGCTGATCTACCCAGAGGATACTGTATCTGGCACTGAAGCTGGAGAGCTACTGACAGGAAGAGGAGAAGGAAGATGTGCAAAGCATGGAGAGGTGACAAGCAGAGGCTTCCAGCACCATGCGCAGGGCACTGCTGTCCAATTTACACCTGACAATCATCTAGTGATGCAGGGAAGCAGTATCCCATCTCCTGACAATCATCTTGTGATGCAGGGAAGCAATATCCCATCTCCCTCAGAAGGATGGAGGGCGCGTGGAGGACCACCATGGCTACACTCACTATGTAACTACAGAAATCCAAATCTCTATTCTTAACCACTAGCTATCCTGCCAGCATCAAAAAATACAATAAAATAAATATTTCCCCCTAAGCTTGGTGGAGTACATCTAAAATCCCAGCACTAAAGAGGTAGAAGCAGGAGAACCAGAAGAAGTTCAATGTCAGGCTGGGCAACATGACTCTAAGCATGTCTGCCCCTTGCACAAATAACGCTGAGCTTAGGCCATGACCAAATCTCAACCCATCTACCTGCATACTAGACACACACACGTACACACATACACACAAAGAGAGTCCTCAGTGTCTTGGATACCATTATTCATTTACATGACTGTCACTACACACAGACTCCAGGAGGACAAGGACCAAATGCGGTGTGTACACAGATATTCAGAATCCAGTAGACTACATGGGTAGAAGAAGGTGTCAATAAGAATTTGTTCACTAAATAAGGAGCCCATCCGACTAGTGATCAATACACAATGTGATCAATGCTGCAGTCAATCAATGCATAATTTAACAACCAACGCTAAAGGGGACGTGAGAGTGAAAGAAGGATGTTGAGGAATATGAACACGGAAGTGTGGGGGAAGGGATGCAGAGGACATTATACACCTGTACAGAAATGACACAATGAAACTCTTTACTATTTAAAGTTTGGATATGCTAATTAAAAGTTAACTAAATGAAACCAAACCCAGTCTATAAGTTCCCTGGAGACAGAAGGCTTTGCCTCCTCCAATAGTGTTTAGCATAGTACCTGACTCAGAGAAGTGAGCTGACGGGTACTTTTGGAAGGGAGGGGAGAAAGGACAGTATCATAGCCAGAGAATCCTGGGGAGGCTTTAGAGAAGTGATGGGCATGAGCAGAGATTCACAGGGCACAGGGACATATGGTGTGTGGACAAGTTGGCTGAGATCCCTCCAGGCTGAGGAAGCAGACTGTGCCAAGATAATAGTGAGGTGGGAAGACGGGGTAATACAGGTGTTCTGATATGGTTTAAACAAGGAGATGAACAGGTAAGTAGCCAGACATGAACTGGACAGACAGGTGGGGCCATTCCATACACATGCTACAAGTGAGGTTTTTTCCCTACATTTTGTTTGTATATGTAGTGTATACACATGCACACATGTTGAGAAGACAACCTCGGATAACACTTCTTAGAGGCTATTCACATTCTTTTTGAAACAGTGTCTCTTAATGGCCTGGAAATTGTCAAGTAGGTGAAACTGGCTGGGATGGAGATCCAGGGATCTCCCCACAGCTAGGATTACAAGTGTGCAACAATATACCTAGTCTTTTTCTACTATGAGTTCTGGGGATTGACCTTGAGTCCTCATGCTTGTAAGCCATCTCCCTAGCCCCACTGGTTTTGCTTTGTTTTGTTTCTTATCTCTGCTGGCAGTTGGATATTACACACTTGGTACTTGGGTACCACTCTAAGTACTCCAGTATCATCCTTAGTACCTGGTGAACAATACTGAGATTTGGTCCTATTAGCAACCTTGAGATTTGGGTGCTATTAGCAAACCCATGTCATAGGGCTGAGCAAACTGAAGGAACAGGAAATGAAGGTCACCTGGCTCTCACGTGGTACAAACAGGTCAGAGACTGAGCCAGGCTGGAGGCTGGGTCTGTTGCTTAGATCTGCACAACGTACTTTACAGTCCAATCCTTTTAGACTGATGAAGTCAGCGAGGTTTTGCAGCCCTCCCAGGGGACCATATGGATGCTAAATGAATCCTTTCCAACAACCATTGGGCTGACTTTGGGAGCCATTTATTCTTTCTAAATAAAGTCTTTATATACCCCAGTTTGTCCACTTACAAATTTAAAATATATACTGTTCTTTTTTCTAAAAAAAAAAATCTATATTTAATTACACAGCATCAGTGAAATTTCACTTGGGGAATGATAATCCAACACAAACGAATGCTTCCATGGGGGGGGAACTATAATTTAAAATAAATTACTATGCTAGACAGGAAGAAAAGCCAGTGCTCTCTTCACGGGAAGAAAAAGGAGTATTATGTGGTATTAGGTGGCCCCAGTCAATTAGAAAATGGCATCAGTAGCAAAGGATGAGAACCACCCTAAATTCCTCCTTTCCTGGCTCAGATCTCACTGCTGATCCTGGCTGCAGTGTTTGCTGCCTGCCCTGGCCTGACTTTCATTAAGGCTTAAAGTCAATTAAGCCACGAATTGGAACAATCATTCCTCCTTTGCAAAGTATTGATATTTGCCCCCCAGACGCTTTAGGGCTTTTCTAGCACTCACGAAGAGATTTATGTTAGACAATTTCTTTCTGATTAAAACAAATCATAGCTCAACAATTCTAATTTCTTCCCTTCTAAGCAAGAAATGACCAGGGGACATGGGAACAGTGATCAGGCTTCCTCATCCTGCCCAGGCCAGTTCAAAAGAACAGTCCTTAAGACACTGCCAGAAAAGTTTCCAGCTTGACTATGTCTTCCTGTCTTTGTCTGTCTGTCCTATCTCTGTGTTGCCAGCTCTCTTCTGCTCTCTTCTCTTTCGTCCTGTCTGTCTGTACACACACAGGTGCATATATATAATCCAGACAAATTTCATCATTTGTCACTGCAATCAATTATTAACCAAAAGGAAAGAGGAATTCATAAGCCAAGCCATTTCAAGCTGTTTCTTCTGACCTAAGCAACAAGAAACCAGAGAGGTTTTATGTTTACCGTCTCGATTCTAACAATATCTTAACATTTTAAAACATTACTGATGCAATTAATTTGGTCCATCAGGAGCAAAGGACCAAATAACTATTCAAGTCCCCCTCTCCCTGCCATCCACACTCAGGTCAAGACCACAAGCCTCTGGAATCTATCTGCTAGCCTTGAGCTCCCTATGGAACCAACCCTGACTGTCCTCAAACTGTAGTAATTCTCTTGCCTTAGCCTCCCGGATGCTAGGATTACAAGTGTGTTCCACCATGCCTGGCTAGCCTTTAACTCATCCCCAACCCCAACCCCCCACCCCGAACCCCACCTCACCCCCGCTCTTGGATTCTGCTTTTGGAGCCAGTCTTTCTATGTAAAGGTTCTCTTTCTTGTCCTTCAAGGTCAAGTTTGTTTGAGTCCACTCTCCACCATAGTCAGCCCTCCCAAGTCCAGCCTGAGTAAAGAAGCTGGTTACTGAGACTCCCCGAAGAAGGATTAGTGATGTCCAAGGAACAGGAACAAATACTATAACATGGTGTTCCACAAAGAACTACCCTTTCTTCAATAAGCTAGAAGCCAGTTGAAGAATTGGAGACCCCAGCAACATCAATAGCGTAATCAATTCACATCACTCAAAACTTTAGAGACACCTAGCTATGTATACTTTGTGCTGGTCAGCTTCAAAAGGTAACCAAGCAACAGGGACAGGATTCTGCCATCCGGGTTTCAGTGCCCACAACCCAGTTGTCAACTTTGGTCACCCCCCTTGTTCGGTCCACGAGTATTTAGTAAGTCCCTCCTGTGCCTAGGTAGCACACAAACAATGTGGCAAAAGACCTGGACAGGCAGGTGTGCTGCCCTGAAAGCACCTCATGCCTGTGGCATCTGTGCTGTGTGAGCTTGCACATGATCCTGAACACCTCTGTGCTTTAGGATCTTTTCAGGAAAACAGACTTCATAAGATTAATGCACAGACAAGACCACTGCTAACATATGCTGAGCTAACGTACTTAACGTGTTCAACAGAGCGACTACACCATCATGCTGGCTATCATTCTCATTATTATGACTGTCACTTTAGAAGGAGGGTTGACCAAGACCAATGAGATGGGAACATAAGGTGAAGGTGACTTTCATTGAGTCTGAAAATCTCTGGAATGGCTCAGGATCTGGGTTAGAGCAATATTTGACCTTTATAAGCTAAGATAAACGTGTGTACCTACCCTCTTAGCAAAAACAAAGAGCAGGAGATCTGATGGAGATGTATCTCAACTTCTGCATGTATCTAGATTTCCCTGGGACCCCGCCTCCAGAGACTCAGAACTGGTCATTCCAGGCAGGACCCAAGAATCTGCATGTCTAGCATCTTCTTGGGTAATGCTGAATCAGCCTTGACAAGCACTTTGTGAGCTTCTGCAGCACTGGAAACCACCAGGATTAGCCAATGAGATGCCACAGAGCGGCGTACAGATGTGCCCTGACTTTCCCCACCTTAAACGCAGCACCTTTCCAGCCTCCTCCCCACTATTTTTGTCTTCTCCTTGCTTTCAGTTTGGGGTAGGTTTTAAGCATCCTGTAATTCATCAACTAATTCTCTCCTGGCTACACATTCCAAGTAATTAAAGTTCAGTAATGACTGAGTCTTTCTGCTCCAGCACCTGCATTTCATTTGTTTATTTTCCCAGAGTCATAAATCTGAAGGGTTGTCAAAGTGCCATAATATTAGTGCAATAATCAAAGTTAATTAGTCCCTCTCAATAAACAACAACAAAGCCATTACAAAGATGCATTGAAGTTTCTCCCGGCCTAACCCGGTTTGCAGGCAGACTGCCTTGTAGTCGGAACAATTGGAAATCTCAGAATTGTTGAGTAAATAAATGTGGTGTTCCTCCATCAGTTAAAGGCAGACTGTGCCCTTGGTGCTTGCTGATTCATTAACTCCAGGGAAGGCAAAGCAGGCCTGAGCTCCCACAGCTGCTGCCTGCTGCAAGATTCAGGGTCTGAGGTTCCCCAGCTGCCTAGCCTTACCATGAGCATCCCAAGCTTCAATAATAAAATAGGGACAAGGGTTGCAAAGAAATGAGAGGGGGCAGTCTCACCGCCAACTCTCAGTAACCTGATAGCTTCAATAACTTTGGATTTATTATTTAGGGAATTTGAGAGATGTGTGTATTAGTTGGGTTCGGAGAACGCAACCAATAGAGCTCTGGGGAGGGAAAATAGACCTCAGTCTGGTGGTCCAAGAAGATGCTTAGAAGATGCTGTTTTCACTGTAAGGGAGGTCTTCCTAATTAATTAGTGGGAAGAAGGATGGAATGACTGTGTTTATCCATCCCGAAAGGAGTTCAGAGCAGAGCTGGAGGTCCCTAACCTGGGATGCTGTAATGTGGAAGGCACCTGGGAAGCCAATGCAAACTTCAATGCCTTACGCTTTGAGGAGCTCCCTGAGTCTCAGAATCCAGTCTCTCTCAGTTATGGCTCCTCCTCTCCTGAAAGTCATGGCTCCTGGGTTGGTTACTACTACTTTCCCCAATAGCATATGGCTGAAAACTGTACACATTTTTCATCTAATCATATCTCAAAGGTCATAAGTTAGGAAATGTCCTAGCCACTGGATGGTTCTGAAAGAAGAACTCACCGTGTGAATCTGCTAGACCATGGTAGCAGCTGGGTAGCATAAGGCTGAGCTGGACCAGAAGGTTCTGAGATGGCTCAAACCACTGTTGATGCAACAGTCTTCACAGGGTTGCCTACGTGTGCTCACAACATGGTGGCACAAATCCAGTGACACAAGACAGTATGCAAAGAAGAAGCTGGATGTCTTTTCAGTCCTTTTCCCTTTCTGGGGAGTCACTCTCCATCAGTACCACCACAAGGAAACCAGTGAGATGTGTCAGCACATGGAACTCACTGAGACATGTCACCCGGTCCAGTTCACATTGGTGAAGGAGAACCAGGCTCCACGCTGGAAAGGAGGACTAGCAAAGAACTGGTACTTAGGCCTTGCCGCCACTACAACACACTTGGAAGCCTTCCTTCTATAGTTTTCAAAACTTAGTTCCATGTACACCCTCCAGTTGACAGGGCAGACGCCAGCTCTCACGAATCTCCTCAGAATACAGGGTGGGCTCTGCCAGCTCCACTTCTCTTCAATACTAACCCCAACCTATGCTAGCTCAACCAGCTCCAACTCAGGCGAGAGTAAAGTGACAACAGTCACGTGTCTACCTCCTCGGGGTGGAAGGGGCTCGCTCTTTAACTCAGCTCTTTTCCAGTAGTGACTGACACTGCTGGGAAGACAAAGGGATCCTATAGAATGAAAGCTTAGACTTGTCTCTCTCCCTCCCTTCTTCTATTTCTCTGCTCTTTAACACGAGAAGACGGAGTGAGCTATAAAGCAGGAAGAAATCCCTCACCAAACCCTAGCCAAGCAGGCACTGTGGTCAGATTCCCAGCCCCTGCGATGTTTGGAGACAGACTGCTGAAGCCAGCAGCCTATGACATTTTTATAAGAGGAGCCTGAACTAGGGCACTTTTTCAAGATGCACGAATGCATCTGTCTAGTTTAGCGCTCTGTGTTGGACAAGGGTGTGCACTGCTTTCTGAATCACAAAATGCTGGGCTCTATGCAGAAGTGCCCTGTGTGGCTACACTCTGTCCTTGTGGTGACCCTGAAAACTGCCACTCATACCATTCTACAGGAAATAAGACAGAGGCACCAGTGAGCAATCGTTTGTGGCAGGATTTGATCCCAGGTCTCTAGGGCTCCAAAGTGAGGCTACCTCTAAAGGCTACCTCTGTGTAGATTAAAATTATTCCCGTTTTAAACAGCTCTCTAGGGCTACCCTTGACCTTCTGACCCATGTGCTGGCCAGCCTGAGAAACCACCTCCAGCCCCACTGATCTCTATTTGTCCTTGCTCAGATGGTTTTATCAGCATGATGACTACTTCTCTTCTATTTAATCTAATACACGCTACATCTGAGGGACTCTGAATGCCCCATAATAAACATGAAAAACAGTCTCAAGTATATTTTTCCCTCTTAAATAACGTAGGCTAAAAGCTGAGTGGCCAGAAGCTGGCCTTGCAGCCACTGGGTAGATATGATCTGAAGATGAAATCCGTCTCTTCAAACTATGTCAAAATTGCTTAATAAGAACCCAGGGGAACCCACATTATTGAGAAGATGGATCTTCTTTGGGCTGCACACAATTGGGGGTGATGGTTTGGAGCTAGCCACTTGTGCTTCCTGCTTGTACTCTTAACATTCTGCGGTGAACCACAGCCCTTGTTATATAAAGGTTATAATGGATATAAAGTTTGAAAAGATTCCACTCAAGACAGCCAGAGATGGCCAGGAAAAAAAAAAAACTGAAGACACAGAAATGGTGATCAAAGAACGGTGGATACAGTTAAGAAGAAGTCAATGCAGAATTTTCAGAATGAGAAATGAGATGGAAAAGTTGGAGGATAAGGACCAGGCACAATTTTCAGACATTCTGAAGACAGAGAAAACTCAGAATATTTTAGCAACCAATTATGTCTACGAGGAGATGAATAATTTATTAACTGATAAAGAATCTTTCCTGGGCCTGTGACAAGAAAGGTCAAATGGGCAACTTCAGCAGAACAGTAAATACACTACACAGCTCTTAACAAGGAGGGGAGGGACGGAAGGACGGAAAGAGGCAGATTCCTTTGACCCAGTTATCAATGACATCGAATTACAAAGAGTTAGGGAGGTTCCTTCCTAGTTACCACAGGTAGCTTCATGTTTCCAACACATACTGTTTCCCATCATAAAACATTCATTCACATACAGATGAGTCTCTTTGAATACAGGCTGAGTCCTTTAAAAAGCCTGGTCAAGACTGGGAGCGTGTGGCTCAGCTGAGAGAGGGCTTGTCTAGCAGGAATACCTTGGCTCAATCCTAGCATGACTGTGATGATGCAAATCCATAATCTAAGAGCATGAGAGGTCAAAGCAAAGGCATCAGAAACTCAAGGTCATTCTTCCTTATAAGAAAACAGGGGGCTGGAGAGATGCCTCAGAGGTTAAGAGCACTTCCTGCTCTTCCAAAGGTCCTGAGTTCAATTCCCAGCAACCACATGGTGGCTCACGACCATCTGTAATGGGGTCTGGTGCCCTCTTCTGGCCTTCAGGCATACACACAGACAGAATATTGTATACATAATAAATAAATAAATATTTTTTAAAAAGTTAAAAAAAAAACAGGAGATGACTCAGTGAGTTGAGATACTCAGAACCCACAAGAAAGCATGGGCATTTATAGTTCCAGGGTTCCACTGGGAAGTAGAGAGAAAAGCTCCCAAACCAGCTACCCTGGCTCACATAGTGACAAATAAGGCATCCTTTCTCAAACAAGTAGAAGGCAAGGTCTGGTACCCAAGATTGTCTTCTGACCTCTATACATGAACTATGTCATGCATGCGCCTGCACCAATACAAAAAGCACACACACACACACACACACACCAAAGACACAGACACACACAGGCATATATGGAGATTAAAAAGAAAATCCAGGCCAATCTGTAGAAACAACATACACCAGGAATTTTAAATTAGGTAAAGAATGGCTGGGAATCAGGGAGATGTAGTTTCAAATATAGATGCTCCACTCATCCCCCAGATGTGTGGAATTACACTACCATTTTCTCAGCCCCCAGCGCCTTGGCTGTCAGATGGGTTAATCACATAGTATATGTGTTTCACTATTAATGCTTAGCACACTGCCTGGCACACAGACACCTCAATATACAGGATGACAGTCAGCGACATATGAAAATATTCTAGGGTGGAACTCTAGAACTTCACCCTTGCCTTTTGCTGTGAGTGCTATGCTTCCTGACTCAAGCAATACGTTTACTTAGCTGTCTCTGGCTCGCAGAATTGTTTATATCATATTCTAGTTACTGAAAAACAACTTTTAAAGCAAATAAACGAGAAAATCTAGAGGCTGACTTAGAATAAACTTTCCTTAGGAGCCGCATATTAACACTGACATTCTTAATAATCAGTGTTTTTGTTTAGCTAGTGACATTCAAGACAGCAGGGACGAGCCTTACACCTTGGGCTGCCTTAAATAACAATTATCTATTCAAGGCAAGCCCCTAACTTAGGCAGAAAGCTTGTATGTTAGTCACCCAACACACAACACACCCCACCCCACCCCCACACAAACACAGGCACGCACTCATGCTTGCTTGATTTGCATGAGAAGCCATCACACCTAATATGTTCTGTCTGGAGAGACAAACTGCAGAGTGTAAGCTTTTAGTACCAAAAGGAATAAGAGAAAATTCCCATAAGCATCAGGGCTCCCTCAGCTCATAAAGTCTTTGAGTGGCTCTGCGGCAGCCAGGATGCTGCTGGACATCTAGGGAACTTCTGAGAACTGTGATTGAGCACTCAGCACCATCACCCACCCTTAAAGCTACACCATGAAAACAAGGCGTCCATAGTATTGAAAGCCCAGCCATGATTGGTGTGGTGGTACTGTCCTTTAATCCCAACACTCAGAGACAGGCATGTCTACCACACCAGCTTGGTTTACATCATGAGTTCTAGGATAGCTAGGACTACACAGGTGAGGCCCTGTCTCAAAAAGGAAAACTCTACGCTAAGTGTCAGTGGCACACGCCCCACATAATGTCTGGTACCAAGTTCTTCATATGTGAAAGGCCCCTATTTCTGATGCCGACCAATGAGGTTGTTGGGACACACTGCCATCAGAGCTGTCCACTCCAGGAAGATGAGACTTCACTCCAGGAAGATGAGCCTTCGCTCCAGGAAGATGAGCAGACATGGAAAGGACACCATCCACAGCTGGAGTAACTTAACGCTGCAGCATCAAATCAGGTGGTTACAATCAACCCAGCAAGTGTTCTCTCTGCCACACACACATTGCATTATCATCACTAATAAATCTGCACTTTTTAAAATCTCTCATCTCCCTCCTTTCTCAATAACCCTGCTTGCTGTTCCTGGTGACTGAGTCCTCAATCGCCTTTCCTGGATATATGCAAAGGGCAGTTCTTTGTAAATGCAAAAGGAAAAGCAATCACATAAATAATGAAGACAGCTTTCAAATGACAGCTGAGAGCTAATATAAAATGCACTGGAAAATACTCATCAACCAACTAAATGCACATCTATTGAAATGTAGGAGTCCAGACATAAAAAGCCAGGAAAACAATTCATTGTGATTTCACTTCAGTTGCATTGGTAAACATTCTACTTACAGCCCCTTTCAGCCACTTGTTGAGGGTAAGAAAAGCAAGCTTCACTATGCTCGCCATGTATACATAAGAAATTATTATCTTCATCACTGTTATTAATCAAGGCAGCTGGCATTTGGTTGAACACTTAATCTTGCTCCTCCATCTGCAAATATTTTACCTGAACATAGTCGTTGAGTTTACTGCAAACCCCCTATGTCTTGAAACAGACACCATAATCTGCATTTTATAGATGAAGAAGCTAAAACTTCCTGAAGTTCAGACACTTGCCCAAGGTCATAGTGTGTATCTGTTTCTAGTCTTTGCCAATGTACTACAGCTTTACTTTTTATTACTGTGTATGTATGTGGGTTTGTGCATGTGAGTGCAGGTACCCACAGATGCAGAACATTGGATCTCCTGAAGCTGTAGTTACAGGAACTGTGTGGGTGCTGAGACCCAAACTTGCCCCCCCAACAAGAGCAGCACACAATCTTAATCACTCTATAGCTCTACAGTATATTTTTATAATGGTGATAATTAGCCAGGAATGGGATACATTCCTAGAAAGCATCTGGATATGTGCAGAGATGTTTTGGGTGGTCATGAGAAAGAAGGTCTTCTGTATTCACTGTGGTCCTTAGTAAGTTCAATATCAGATCAGCTCTGGGCACTGAAAAGACCCAGTGCTGGATCTGGTGGTGCACACCAGTAATCTCACCACTTAAGGGACTAAAACAGGAATGTCATAAATTCAAGCCAGCCTGGACTACATAGTGAATACTCAGCCAGAACATATTTCAGATTAAGACCCTGTCACAAGATGAGGAGGGGATGAAAAAAAGGAGGAGAGAGAGGAGGAGGAGAATAGTAATGGGGGAGGAGGAAGAAGAGGAGGGGTGTGGCTATGTCGATGTCAAGGAGTTGCTTTCTCGAAATATCACTGGTCCTGAAACAAACAATTTGAGTGTCACCAAAGGATCTAAAGCAAAGACTGCAAGTTAAGGATGTGACACTCAGATAAGCGGATCTTCAAGGCAGATGGCGTAAACAAGGACCCTATCCCTGAGCTCATGAGCTACATGGCTCTGGGCACCATCCTTCTCTGGCAGAGCTGCCCCTTGGCTCCTCTGTGAAATGAAGGTTTTTGTTGTAATGGGCCATGCCTGAACACAGTACATGACAGGAATTCCGTGAATGAGGGCTATTAGCTGCTCCAACACTGTGAATGGAGACAATCATTCCACTGGCTAAGACACAGACATGAAACATTGAAAAAGTGGCGATCCTGGAAGCTACAGTGGAACTTGGAAGAGAAAGCCCAGGTTGGGAAAAACAAGCTGAGTATATAGAGAAATCAACTCCATCTCCAGAACCGAGCTAAAGATGCCCACAGAGTCTTGGCACTTGAGAATCAAGTGGAGCCAAAAATGCCCAGGGACTTTTGAATGAGCTCTTGCTGCAACAAAAAACCCTGGACCACTCTGAGAACCTCCCATGGGGTGGCAATATGTCTCAGTACATCTCCAGTGAGGTACAGATATAGTCCATCCAAGGCAAAGGATGAACACACCCAAGCTGGCTCAAAGACTGAAAACCTGCAGTGGACCAAATTGACCTTGACATTCCTTACTGAAATGCCAGAAGAGAGCCCTGTGTAGAGGTGTGAAAAAAGGAGGGGCCTGAAGAAAATCAGACCAGCAAGGTCAAGGGAAGCATGTGGGGAAGGTGTGCAGGCCAAACATAAGAAAGGTGACCAGGACTGGGTCTCTACATTGCTGGGACACAGCAGTGACAGGAATGGTGACCATGGCTTTTAGGTGATAAACCCAGCTTCTGTAAACATCATCTTGGGAGAGTGAGGAACACACAGAGAGTAAGTACCCTGGTAGGTATCACAAAAGGGTTGAGTTTCTACAGTCCAAACCCTCTGTGATGCAATATCAATGTTTAAACTGCATGGGAGACATTTGTCTTCACTAGTGTTTCTTGTTCCCAGGTCCTTAGCTTGAATGTTTCAGGGTAATCATTCCTCTAGGATTGCTAATCCACATGAAGGAACTGTTGGGTGAAACTACACAGTGATAATTCCCATCATCTGAGGCTGCCTAAAGAAGAGAGAGTCACTGATGTCCTGTTGGGAGGTGATGGAACCTAGGAAGGGGAACCTAGTTTACAAAAACAGATCACTAGGGCATGAAGTATTCTAGAGATATATACACTTAAACCCCAGTCAATCAATCAATCGATCGATCCCCCCACATCGGTTACAGCATTCCCTTCTTTCCCTCCCTCCCCTTCTCCCTCTCTTTCTCTCCCTCCTCTTGGTATGCTTCCTTCCTCACCGTACCCTTCTAATGATGGTTTTTTTCTTCACCTGTCTAAAAGCAAAAGAGTCAGTCAATTCTAGGCTGAAACTTTAGCCAACCCAATGTTTATTCCCTCCGCCTGAGCTTTTTGTCAGGAATTGGACCTCAGTGAGCTAGGTCTATATAGACACCCCACAGAAAGATCTTCTGGTTCACTGAGCGAGACAGTCGAAGCAGAGAGCAATGTGTGCCTGAGTTAGCTTACATTTGAAGCCTTTTCTGGAAGGGTGCATAAGAAAGAGTTAAGTATGTTAACCTTTCAAGGACCAGGAAGGACTTCTTTGTGATTTTTACCTTCTCATTCTGCAGGAAAAGAAGACTCATCTGTACATTACCATCTTTCTCCCTCGTGATTCTGACAGCCCTTGAATCCTCTGGGGAGGCCCTTCTGTGCCGCTCCCCTGCTGTTTGCACAGCTTACCTCCTACTTCATGAAGGCAACAGGGAACCCGTAGGGAAGAAGGGTTTCAGCAGGAGGAGGGGGGATTAGAGAGGGTAATGGGGCGGTGAAAATGATAACATGCATAACATACATGCATGAAATGGTGAAAGGTTAAATACATAAGTAAATAAATAAATAACTGCAGAAGTGTAAAAACAAATGTTGTGTGAGCACACACATCCCAATGTCATTCATTGGCATTGGCTATGTTTTACTTCTCTTAATAAAAGATTTAAATAAGTAAACATCTTCAAATCTCTGAGTAGTAAACCCGGTGACACTGACAGTGAACTATAAACAAATGCGTGGGTAATAACCGCCTCACTCATCCTTCCCTTCATAAAGTAAACAACGTGAAGATGACTTTGAAAACAAAGACGTTATTCCGAGAGCAATAAACTTTATGTGCTGCGCTGAAATCTCTGCGTGCTCAGCCTGGTGTACACATTTGACAATTAAAACACAAAGCAGCCAAGCACTTACCCATTCTTCCAGAATGCGGGACACTGCCTCACTGGCTCTGCTCATGTGCCTGCAGGCCAGGATCACATGCGCACCATGGAGGGCAAAGGACTTGGCGGTTTCAAACCCTGTGATTAAAAAAGAACAAGTTCACATCAGAAGCAATGCCAGTGCCAGCATGTGACTCATGAAGGGCCACTAGTGGACACCACTAACAAAACTGAGTGGTTCTTAACCAGAGGTGACTCTGTGCCGGGGACAGGGCAGGAGATACCTTCAGTGGGTGAAACTGTGGAGTGTTAGTAGCTTTAATGACATAATAAACAAAACGTCTTAATTCAGACCAGTGGTTCTAAATCTTCCTAATTCTGGACCCTAATCCAGTTCCTCATGTTGAGATGACCCTCAACCATTAAATTATTTTCATTGCTACTTCTTAACTGTAAGTTTGTTACAATTATAAATCGTAATATAAATAACTGTGTTTTCTGATGGTCTTAGCTGACCCTCCCAAAGGGCCATGACCCACAGGATGAGAACCACCTACAGCAGAGCCCTGTTGACAAAGAATATCAACAGCAAGATTTGAGATAGCTGGCCCAACATATATAGCAACCTCAAAGGTGAAGACCCAGTCAAAGAAGAGTTCAGGCCACAGCCAGTTGCTTCACTACCAACTAGACCCTTTGCTTAATGAGAAGCCCCCATGTGGAGGCCCAAAACTGTGAGCCTATTTCCACCTTGTCTGAAGGTCAGAGTTTCAGCTTGCTCAAAGTTGTTGTCATTCCACCCTGATCGAAGGTCAGAGTTGGAACTTATTTCTAGTTCTTCAAGGTTATTGTGTTTCTACCTCAAACAAAGGTCCTGCCTAGATTTAGACCAAAGAGTTCTCCTCTCTCAAGGTTATTGTCAGCAAGGTGTAGCTAATATCCAGACCTTGTATTTCAGGTATAGAGAAGTAGATCTGTATCTGTCCCAAACAAAAGTCTAAGGGTCCAACTAAAGTTCCAGTTCCCTTAGGGAGATAACAATAGATTGCACCCAGGGATTTGTTTGCTTACAGAATGTTTTAGTCTAGGGTATGAACTGTACTTGTCTTGTTCTAGCAACAGAATGTTTAACTATAATTGTAGCCCACAAGCTTCAACTGGTATGTTTATTTCCTTTTATCACATTAATGCAATTTTTTTATCTTACTCCTACCTTTTGGCGTCGGATTATTTTAAGCAATTGGAAATTAAACACGGGCAATTTCAGTATTCACTGGAATTACCTCCCAGTACTGTCCTATGTTTTCTGTTTTTATTATTTTCACTCGCATCTTCATTCTCTTTACTTATTTTTCTAATCCCCACGCCTCTACCCTAGAAATGGTATTTTTATAGAAGCTGGTCTCCAACAATCCATGCTCTGCTCTGTGATGAGTAAGAGTTTCCAGAACTTACAAATGCAGCAACTGTGGCTGTCTATGTGTCCTAGGCCCTTCCTTTGACCTTCCTAGAGAGAACAACTAGAAAATCTGAAGAATGAATCATAGATGTATAGAAACAGACAGACAGATGATAGATAGATAGATAGATAGATAGATAGATAGATAGATAGATAGATAGATAGATAGAGATGCACAAATATATACATATGTATATATACATATATGAAAGCATATTTATACAGGGGTGGCATGCATATGTGCACAAGCACACACACACACACACAGGTATGCATGCATACATCCCTCTCTGAAATTATCAGAGAAGTATGGTACAAGTGAGAATTCCAGAGGCCAAGGTTGGGAAGGTGGGGCAGCACACAGCAGGAATATGAGTTGCCATTCAAGTCCTGTTCCAGTTCTACAGCAGTAAATGAGAGACAGAAGACAGACCACGCTTGTGGTACCTGTACAGGCAGAGAAAGATATAAATGTAAGCCCAGGGTCCACAAGGAAGGGTGGTAGTACATTCACACCAGAGCTACTGCCTCAAAGGAGAACCAGAGACAGGCCAGCCTTTCAGGATAATGATAAGTTCTAGAGAGGAAGAAGCTGCCATCCAGGGCCTCGATTATCCCTCCAATTATTTCACATTCTCATGTAGAATCTCTGGAACGAGAACCTAAAATGGTAAGACACACAAGAGGACAAGATGGTACCAGAGGCCAGCAGAGAGAAACAAGCAAATGAACAAGTGATCACTAAGGATGGGAAAAGAAGCAGTGGTTGAAAGCACTATGGTTAAGATTTCTAGGAAAGCAGAGCTAAAGAGTGCAGTTGAGAGAACTTGCTGCTCTCCCAAAGGATTAAGTCTGGTTCCCAGCACCTACATGAGAAGGCTCAGACACGGGTGACTCCGGCCCAGGGGATCTGATGTCCTCTTCTGGCCTCTATGTGCAACTGTACTCAAGTGCACAAGTCCACACTCACATACACATGACCATAATGTAAAAGTACATTAGTGGAGTCTGGAGAGATGGCCCAGGGGTTAAGAGCACAGAATGCCCTCGCAGGGACATATGTTTGGTACCTACACCCGCAGGGCATCTCACAATCATATCTAATGCCAGTTCCAGGGGACCTGATGCTCTCTGCTGGTCTCCATGGGCACGAGGCACACAAGTGGCACACATACATACATTCACGCAAGATACTCTTTCACATAAAATAAAAATAAGCAAATCTTTAAACTATAAAACGCTGTAAATTGCAGTACTGGTTTCATCTCCAATCCATCCAGTCACATACATGTGCATTTCAGATTTTGTGTAGTATCTTCCTAAATTAGGACCCGAAAAAAAAAAAGAAAAATTCAAATATAAAAAGAAGTCTAAGAGGTAAGGTTGGCTCTCTTCCTACTCCTAATCAATCTGATCATTCTTTTGCTTTTTTACAATAAAATTTGCACTTTTATTTTTATTAAATATATTAACTAAAGTGTAATTACATCATTCTCTCCTTTCCTTCCTCCCACCTCTTGCATGTACTGCCCCATTCATTCCTTCTGAAATTAATGGCCTCTTTTTATTTATTATTGCAAATATGTATAAATGCACACATATATAAATAAAAACTGCTGAATTAAAATAAATAAATAAAATTATTAAAAGGAGCCAGGCAGTGGTGGTGCACACCTTTAATCCCAGCACTAGAGAGGCAGAGTACTCTGTGAGTTCAAGGCCAGCCTGGTCTACAAAAGCTAGTTCCAGGACAAGCTCCAAAGCCACAGAGAAACCCTGTCTCAAAAAACCAAAAAAAAAAATTTATTGAAAGGACTACAGATACCACAAGCCCTAAAAAGATTTTTTTAAATATTCAACTACTTTAGGATAATAAATTTATAAGATTAAGTTTTAAAAAGCAAACTTCCATGAAAATGCTACTGAAAAAAAATGTCATGAAGATAAACTGGAAAATTGAAAGAGTCTACATATTTAAAGAAATTGAATCCACCTGTCAAATTATCTAAAAGAATACCATGGAGAAATGCAAAAAGAGGGGGAAGAGCCAATCTAGTTCTAGAGTTGAATGCCCAGACAATACTCTAATAGCAAAAAAAAAACATATTTTATAGACATGTTTTGTTAATATGTATGTGCATGTACATATGTGCATGAGTGTGGTGCACACATATCTATCCCATGAATCTGGAGTTACCTGCAGTTTGGAGTCACCCAACATGAGTTCTGGGGACTGAACCATAGTCCTCTGGAAGAGCAAGAAGCTCTCTTAACCAGTAAAGCCATCTCTCCAGGCCCAATACCACTTTTTTTTTTGTTACAGTGAATTTAAACTAATAGGCAGTTCCTTTTTTTAAAAATCACTCACATGTCTTAGTTTATTATTACACGGATATGTGTATGTGTGCATGCACTGGACATCAAAGAATGTTTCATTCTATTTATTATTGTGTTTGTGTGTGTGTGTGTGTGTGTGTGTGTGAGAGAGAGAGAGAGAGAGAGAGAGAGAGAGAGAGAGAAATATGCATGTATGTGGACATCAGAGAAGATTTATTCTACTTATTATTGTTGTGTAGATGTATGTGTCGCGGGCGGTGGTGTTACACAAGCATTATGTGGACATCAGAGAACAGATTCCAGAAGTCGGTTCTCTGCTTACACTATGGGCTCCCAGGGATCAAGCTTCAGTTCTGAGGCTGAACTCAGGTTTTCACGACAAGCACTTCTACCCACTGAGCCATCGCGCCAGCCTCCAAAATGCCACCTCATAGAAGCTAAGGTAGTTGAAACGCTGCAACCCACATGAAGGTAGTATCAAGGGATCAACAACACCTTCATCTGTCACCCTAGGACCTGATGCACCCACAAGATCTTGGAGAAAACGGCAAAACCTCTACCCCTCCTAAATTTTCATGTCAATGCAATGACCAGAAATATTTTAAAAATATTCCAATTAAATGGTATCAAAATATAAATTATGTAAGATGGCAAGCACAGTTTCCAGACATTCCTTGGGAACTGTTTTGTTTTGTTTGAGACAAGATCTTGCTCTGTATCCTAGGATGGCTTGAAACTCACTATGTAGCCCAGGCTGGCCTCAAATTCCAATTCTCCTGGCCCTACCTCCTGAGTATTGGAATTACAGGTGTACACAACACTAAAACAAATGTATTATTTATGGATGAAAGGAGATCGGCATGATACAAGACCAGGTAGGTATTGGCACTGTATTCAGCTCTCCAGATTAGCAGTATACTACTCTCTCCTGCCTGGTCATTTCTGAATCCCAGAAGAATTCACTAAGTGGATGGTTTATACAGACTGCTAATGGGTCAAAATGTTGTGCAGCTTTGAAATAATCCACCTTATTTTGAATAGCAACCCCGATGAACCTCTAACTGGCTTTTTAATAAAGACTGAATATGAAAATCCTATAAGAATACTACTCACTTCAGTTTGGAAAGACACTACTTAGAAATCGACAGGGAGAAAACAGCCTTTTCCATCACCTTTTATCTTCGCGAACAAACCTATTAAGTTAGGCTATCTCAGTTGACAAAATGACCTACTGAGTAGGATCCTATATTACCGGAATCTGGGCATCTAGTGTGACGGCAGCAACAGGCTGCTGAGGCAAGCCTGTACTTTCTCTCCCTCAGATACATCTTGACCAGAACTATGGCTAAGTCATTCGTCTCTGTGTCTCGTAAAGTTATTTTCTGGACCTTACATCTCCCTTTATCTAAACAGCTGTACACGCAGCTAGTCGACTTGTCAAAGCTACGGCCGACAAGTCCATTTTCTAATCCTTTACAACCGCCTTTGGAGCAAAAACAAAGCGGGAGATATTTCAAAAGATGATGGTTTAACAGCAAGGACAATAACACGTTTATAGCAAACCACATCTCCAGAGTATGGAGTTTTATAAATTAAAAAAAAAAGTTTAATAACATTACCTACTGCTAAGTCCTGGGTAAAGCCCATGAGGACAGCATCCCTCACGCTTGTAACACTGCGGCTGATGGCCAGCTTAATTAGCTAAATGTGGTAGTGCTAAGCCAATCCTGCATGGTGCCAAAGTTGATGCAAAATAATGAAGGCAATGGTTTACTAAATTTAATAACCTGATTCATCTTATAAAAAATTAACTTCATGACAATGTTTAAATTGCAGAAGCTTAACCGTGAGGAGATAGCCAGTGGGTGCAGGAGAATATTTAACGCTAATAATATGAAGAGAATAAATAACAGAAGGCATTTTTAAACAATGGGCAGCAAGGTTTCCTAGCATCTGCAATAGGGGATCCAGTCACAAGTGCTAAGTGGCCACAGGGGTTTAATATCTCATGGTTTCAGGTTTTAAGTTTTAAATACAGATACCTAAGGTGGAAAAATATACCCCCAAAATTAAATGCCCCCTTACACTAGTTTTCATTCTCCGGGATGAAAGTTATAAAATGGCTAATTTATGGAACAAATCAAGGGCACAAACAGTTCTATTTGCCTCACTGTCTTCATCCAGTCTTTCCATCCTCCTGTCCTCCAACCTCCAGCATCTCCCCCTTTCTCTCTCACTGCATCCCATGTTAGTCCATCTTTTCTTTCTAACTGGATTAGCTACAGGGTCAAACATTTCTGAAGGAGCCTATAAGAACACTGGGACTCCAACTGCATTGATGACTGCCAAACAGGAGAAGAATAGCATCTTGGGTCAGCCAAAGTGAACTGGCATCCATGCTGTCGGCATTTCCCATCAGGTCACTGCAGGAATCACATGCCCAGATGGACTGTTCATCCAGGTCTTTTGTTGTTGCTGTAGTAAGCCAAGTTCTTGTGACATAGCCAAGGCTGGTCTCTAACTCATGATCCTCCTGCCTTAGCCTCCTAAGAGCTACATAAAGGCACGGACATTATACATGTGATGGCTAATACTGATTGTTAACTTCGCAGGGTCTAAAATCACCTAGAAGACAAACCTCTGACATATCTATGAGAGAGTTGTCTAGATTGAGTAACTGATGTGTGATAACCCAACCTACAATGGGTGGTTTTACTCCACGGGCCAGGACCCTGGAAAGGAAGAGAAAGAAGCTGTACACAAGCATTTGTCACTCTCTGTTCCCTGACTTTGTATGCAACGTGATCAGCCACTCACACCCATGCCACATGACCACCAGCCACTCCCACCCTTGCTGCATGCACATCAGCCACTCACATCCACGTCACATGACCTCCAACCACTCACACCCTTGCTGCATGACCTCCAGCCACTTACACTCTTGCTGCATGCACACCAGCTATTCACACCCTTGCTGCATGAACACCAGCCACTCACACCCTTGCTGCATGCACACCAGTCATTCACACCCGTGCCGCATGACCTCCAGCCACTCACACCCTTGCTGCATGCACACCAGCCATTCACACCCTTGCTGCATGAACACCAGCCACTCACACCCTTGCTGCATGAACACTAGTTACTAACATCCTTGCCGCATGACCTCCAGCCACTCACACCCTTGCTGCATGCACACCAGCTACTCATACCCTTGCTGCATGACCTCCAGACACTCACACCCATGCCATATGAACACCAGCCACTCACACCCTTGCTGCATGACCTCCAGCCACTCACACCCTTGCTGCATGCACACCAGCCACTCAAACTAAACTCTTCCTCCCTGAAGTCACTTCTTGTCCAGTATTTGGTCAGAACAGCAAGAATACTTGTGTTTCCTTACATCAAAATCTTAAATAATATTTCCTGTTGACCTGCATGAGATTTTATTTAAGCCATGACAAGTCCTACTCTGCCAAGCAAGAAAGCAGTACTCAGGCCATGCCTAGGGAACCCAGTGGTACTCAGCTTTGCTAAGCAGGCACACACAGACTGACAAATCAGGGACCGTACATATATCTACATGCATCAGAATATGTCATTGTGTGGCAGCAGGAACTCTGGGTCAAGAACTACATCAGGACTGAAGGAGGTAAGGAAGAAACAGACGTGCAAAAAGGCACAAGGAATGACAAAGACCAGGGATTGCTGAGAGGCCTCAAGGAGCAAGGTGGAGAGAAGAATGGAGACTGAAGCATGCTAACCACTGCACAGGAAAACCCTGGACAGAGTGCAACACAGGGAGCTATTATTACTGTTGTTGTTTTATCCAACTAAAGCCCCTCTGGTGGCCATGAAGACGATGGGGTGGGTACAGACAAGGAAGCACGGTGATCAGCCAAGCAGGGACAAAGACCCCTCTTACACTGAGTGGCTAATGGCGTAAGTTAGAAAAAACACCTGGAAAACAACTATGAAGCGTGGCAACTGTCTCAATCGAGGCTTGAGTGAGCATCCAGGAGGCGCTAGAGGTTCTCCAGCAGTGTGTCACTTGTTTGCATGGACAGAAACCACACAGGGAGGAAAGGTTCTCCGCTCAGAGCAGGTGGCCATACAGACAAGCACAGAGCTGCCCACAGATTCCACAGGTACAAAAGGCTCCAGGGTGGGAAGCCAGATCCAATGAACCCTGACAAGGTGCCATGGACATGGGCTCAAAGAACAAGGCAGCTTCTTCCACAGCGCCAGGAATATTCTTTCTGGTTGGAGATTTTTAATTTGTCCCATATTGTGGATATACTTGGGCAGTGTCCCCATTTACTGTAAATTATGGTTTTAATTATCATTTTTATTAAGATGCCCAAAGGAGTTGGGACTTACGACACCAGTAATTTCTAATGGGCTGTTATTATTAATTTATAATTGTGAAACACTGGAGACAAACATTACTTGCAAGTGTACGCCATTAAAAGGAAACAGGAATGGTAGCTCACCACCCCATGTTATGCCCACACACATCAAGAACAGACCACTGATGAAGTCTTTAGGACCCAAGCAACAAGCAACAGAATCTGACTCCACAGGCCCTCAACACATGCAGAACAGGAAGATAAGACTGTATCCTTCAGGTGAAGTTAGACTTGGGGACAATTTAGATTAGAGTTATTGTTTGCTTTGGATGTGTGTGAGTGTGCACACACAAGACAGCAACAGGCCTCTACTGACCACCGCTGTGAACGCAAGACTAGGCACTAGCTGGCTCAAGAGCTTCTGGGGGCTCCCCTGTTGATACCTCCCATCTTACTCTAGAAGTACTGGAATTATGTATGCTTAGTACCATCCATTTTAGGTGGTTCCTAAGAATTCAAACTCTGGTCATCAGCCTTTCATGTGAAGCACATTAATCCACTAAACCATCCCCCAACCCATGTAGTTTTTGTGTGAAAAACCACTAACTTGGGCTAGAGGTGCTGCTCTGCAGTAGATTGCTTGCCTAGAATGTGCAAGGCCCTGGGTTGTAACAAAAACAAAAACAAAACAAACAAAAACCTGGTAGTTTTATGGGTCTGAGTTTCCTCGCATCCTCCTAAATATACAAGGACCACACTTTACAAACAGATCTGACTACTGTAAATGAAATTATAATGAAATGGCATTGACTAAGACACTGAAACCCACTTCTCCTGAGGCTGCAGAGGGAATTCTGGGATACACAGTCATCCCAGTGAAGACGTCAATGCCAAGGGGCAGTGATAGCCCACTTTGTTGATTCTGTAGTTACCCTAACTACCTGTATAACTCCTTGCATGAGCACACTTACCATCTACACAATTTTAATTACATGCCTCTGAGTTCCAGTCACACATCACTCTCGCCAAAAGAATACACGGCTGCCAACGCTTAAGAAATTACAAAACATGCAACGTCTCCAGAGAAAATAAGTCAAAACCGTCCCTGCTTTGGAAATGAGGCATCAAATACAGCCAAGGAGAGGTGCCTCCTAAAGTACAATGCTTTCTCCACACCCCTCACAACGTAACTCACCAAAAGGAAGGTACCAGCTCAAAAGATGAGAACACAGGGCTGGGACATTGGTTGGTTCACTAGGAATCTTTTTTTCAACGTCCCCAACCTGCATCTAGGATTTGGGCAATACTGTACCAGAATGTTTTGCAACATTAGATAATAAATTGCAAGTGACTGCATGAGATCTCTCAAGAGGCAAAACTGACCTCAGGCTGGCTACGAGTGCTGCCACTGCCCTGAGTGAGTAAGTTCCCATCTGACCTGCTAGTGACAGTCCTGGTTAGAAACCACGGTGAGAAAAGTACCAGAGATCACAATTAGCACAGACCCAGACAGGCCCAATGAAGACACAATCTGTAATTGCAACTATGTTGAACAGCACCTGAGTTGTCACGGTGTGAGGGAACCAGACAACCTCGTGTATTAAGTGGAGAGGGGAGATAAACTGGCTCGACACCTCTGAGGGCAACTGGACATATCAAGAGATAAATGGGCAGACTCCATGTCCCAGCTATTTTACAATTGGAGATTTAGCCTACCAAACAGACTTGCCCACATGCATAATACTGTGGGAAGAACATTTGATGCCACATTGTAAGAGGCAGAAAAACCATAATCCACCTAACTGTTCATCAGTTAGGCTGACTCAACCAACCAGCATGCAAATTTTTAAGCTGCACTTAAAAAGAATGGAGTGGGGCTGGAGAGATAGCTCAGTGGGGAAGAGCACTTGCTATGCAGACACTGAGGACCTGAATTCAGATTCCAGCAGAAAGCTTGGTGAACATGCCTCTAGCCTCTAACTCCAATACCGCCAAAGGTAAAGATGGGGGTGGTCATTGGGGCTTACTGGCAATACCTTAGCTCTAGCTTCAGAGTTAGGGAGAGACCCCTGCCTCAGGGGGATATGGTAAAGAGTGATGGAGATATACCCAACACCTTCCTCAGGCTTCTGTGCATGCACACAGGCAAGCACACCCACATAAAACACACATGAGTATATACCACAAACAGAGTATGGAGGAGTACAGGCTGTTGGCTCATTCTGGGCCTTCGTCAGCTTCCTTTCTTATACAGCCCAGACCCACCTGCCACAGTAGATTGGGCCTTCTCACATCAATCATTAATCAAGACAATTTCTCACAGACATGGCCATGGGCTAATCTGAAGAAGACAATTCTTTACCTGAGCTTCTCTCTTCCGAGGAGACCCTAAATTGTACTGAGCTAACATTTTAAAACCAAGCAGGACAACAAGGGTTGTAGCCTAGTAGAAGAGCACTTGCCTACCATGCATAAACTTCTACCCTCAATCCCCAGTATTGGGGAGTGGGGTGGAAGATGAAGCTGGGATAGGCTAGGAATATAGCTCAGTAGTAGAACATGTGTCTAAAATACACAGAGTTTTGAGATCAACATTCAGCATCACAAAAAGATAAAGCATAGAATGACGTGCAAAACGCAACACAAATGAAGAAGGCATGTGTGTAAACAGTTCTGACACTGATTACTCTGAGAGAGAACAATTGTTTGGGAGCAAGGAGGATTTACTGTACATGTTACAATGCATGCCACTTCAATTTTTAACACATGCATGCATGCCTGTTATAGTAAGAAACTAAAAATAACCAACTGAATGACATCTAATTGATAATTTATGGGTCTTTATGAATTTTAATACAGAGCAATCAAGGCAGATAAGAACAGGAGGAACCAATTCTAACTCCAAGTGCGTTTTAAACAGTCTGACTTGGAGGGAAGACGTGGAAACATCCCTGTAAGGAGGAAGAGTTAGGATGGTTACTAGTTGCTGGGCACCATGCCAAATGCTTTATACAACCCAGGGATCCTAAGACACTCTTCAAGGAAGCCCTAGACGCGCTGCCATCCTCTCATACAAGACGAAAGCAAAGAATACAGAGGCAACGGGACCTACAAAATCCAGGAGTCCTGACAGATAGTGTGCCCAAGTTCAGAGGAGACACACACCACCATCCAGACCCTGGACTACTAATAGCACCTTGTCACTAGTAGTAAATGCCATTGTGATATACAAAGGAGGATTTATGTAGCTGTGAAGGCTGATCTTGACTGTCAACTTGACACACCCAGGAACCAGTAACCTCATTTGAAGAACTGACTCCATCAGCCTGGCCTGTGAGCATGTCTTCAACGATCATCGGTTAGGGTCCACAGAGGGCCCAGCCCACTGTGGACAGTACCATGACTAGGCAGGTTAGCCTGAGCTGCATAAGAAAAGTAGCTATCAGTAAGCCAAAGGAGCAAGTTAGTAAGTAGCATGCCTCTGTGGTGTATGCTTTGGCTTCCTCTAATGATAGACTGCAACCTATAAGCCAAGGCAATCTCTTCCTCCTCAAGTTACTTCTGAGCATAGTGTTTAACACAGTGATGGAAAGCAAACCAGGACTCTGTTCATAACCTCGGAAATTCCCTGAGTGACTAAGGCTAGAGGGGTCTCTCTCAGGGATGCTTAATACAATGACACTGATGATGTCTGAGTTTATACAGATGAAAGCAGTCTTGGAAGTTGGGGCAGGGTTGCCAGAGGATGCGACTAGAGGGTTGGAATTTTCAGAGTCGCCAGCTTCCCAACCTCTTACACTTCACATCTCCAGGAAGGAGAAGAGGCAAGAGACTGACATCAGTATTGGTCAATACCATACCCAACCATGCCTGCATACTGAGCCTCCTTAAAAAGCGGTTAGAGCCAGGGGGTGGTGGCTCACACCTTTAAGCCTTTAATCCCAGCACTCAGGAGGCAGAGACAGGTGAATCTCTGTGAGTTCAAGGCCAGCCTGATCTACAAGAGCAAGCTACAGAGAAACCCTATCTCAAAAATCAACAACAACAAAAAAACCCAAACAAACAAACACAGTTAGCTTCTGAGTTTGTAAATACACAGAGACAGAGGAGAAGCAAATCCAGAAGGGCACAGGAGTTCTGTGCCCACTTCTCATAATCCACTTAAGAACATCCTCCCTTGGCTGCTCATCCGCACACTTTTAATATGCAGATATAAGATGATGTTCCACTAAGCTCTATGAGCCACTATGCCAAACCAAAAAACTCAAGGAAGAGGTTGTATGTGAGCACCCTTCATTTGCAGCCATTTGGTCAGAAGTACAGGTTACAATATAGGACTTAGAATTGGGCATCTGGAGAAAGGGTCGTTTATGGTACCAGCCCTTCACCTGCGGGACTTGTACTAAGTCTGCGTTATTAGATACATGAATTGTAACATTTCCAGCTGGTGTCTGAAGAATTGGAAATTTACTGCATGTATAGACTAAAACTAGGTATTTGTTCAGACGTATACTGCAAATGTAGAAGACAGGGTTCCCCTTCCTTTGGGGTCTGTATGAGTCAGGCTATTTGTCATCACTGGAGAAAGCACCTGAGAAAGAGAGCCAAGGAAGAATTTATGTCAGCTTACAGTTTAAGGTTTTACTCCATGAGTGGGCAGGGCACACAGGAACAAGGCAGCTCACATCCCGGCAGCCAGGAAACAGAAAGAGAATGCGCTAGTAGTGGGCTCCCCACCTCCCCACTTTTTCCATCCAGATCCTCAGCCTATGGGGTGATGCTCCTCAGCCTATGGGGTGGTGCTCCTCAGCCTATGGGGTGGTGCTCCTCAGCCTATGGGGTGGTGCTCCTCAGCCTATGGGGTGGTGCTCCTCAGCCTATGGGGTGATGCTGCCCATACTCAGGGCAGGTCCTCCCCATCAGGGAGGTTCTTCTGGGAAACACTCTGACACACTCAGAAGTGTGCCATCCTTTCTCAAGCAAACGAAGTTGACAGTCAAGGTGCACCACTACAGGTTAACTGGCAGAAGCTTTAACAGGAATTTATGGGGGACAGAGGAACCCCTGTGGAACACCCTGACCTCAGAAAACCTCTGCTGTCCATTTAATATGGTAATAGAACTTGATGCACCCCCTGTGTAGATATCTCAAGCTCTGGCCCACCACGACATGTGTATGCACTTGGCACTTGGACAACTTATGGCAGTAACTTAAGCACTTGTCCTTCATCAAGAAAAGTGGTCCCCACAGCTCATGATTCAATGTCAGTAGTGTTTTCAGGCCCTTTCCACTTCTGTGTCACCAGGGTAAAAGCCAAAAGCCATGACCTCTTCAGCCACCCTAGTTCACTGACATTTCTGCTTCAAGGAATCTATCCCCCAATTCTGTCGAGTTTGTTACTCTTTCACATTCCATCGTGGAGCATGGAATTAACACCATTTCACAACTGACTTCAGACAGTTCTCTGTAAGGCCTCTGAGGGATAACTAGTCCACAGAAGTAAAGTCCCTCTGCACCTTCTCCAAGAACGGTAACAGCTTTGCAGACTGAATTTAGCCCCCTTCCTGCTCCCAACCTAATGGGCAATCTTAACACTGCAGGGCCAGGATGAGCTCACATTTCCCCCCTTTAATTCTTAAAGACTTTCAAATCCAAACGCTAGAAGGCATATCCTGATTGAATCGAATTCATGTGGCCACTGCCCACCTCCTGCTCCAAGAAAATAACAGTAACTCCACAGTGGCTTGTTGTTTGTTGCTCTTTAAGTGCACATAGTGCTATAATAAACATGCTCCAGAGCCTTAGGACAATTAATTAGAAATGGAACAAAAATTAAAGAGAAGGGCCTCTCTGATGAAAAATGTCTTAAAACCTGCCTTTGAGATGCTGAGAACACTGTGCCTTGGCAAGACAGCTGTCTTCAGCTCGCTGGCATTAAGGTGTGTGGGGACACCATGCATCCAGGATCTCACACACAGCACACAACAAGTTATGTTCTTTTCAGCTCAAGCTTCTATGTTAATACCCACTCACATGCACACCCCCACTCACATGCACACACACTCACATGCACACACACTCACA
>PVIU01022394.1:0-29440 GCA_004026605.1 Ondatra zibethicus
GAGATCTGTGGTTAGAAGAGTTCAGGTGGACCAGAACAATATACAAATTTTAAAAAGCCATGTTGTGACCAAAAACTGTTAAAAAATTAAATATATAGTGGAATTACACAATAAAAGGGAAACAGTGGGACTATTAGATACTGTAGGTTATTGGATAAAAATCTCAGTGTCAGTAGTTGTTTACCTCTTTTTCGCAGACCAACCCAAATAGACAGTCCCAAACATTGTGGTCTGCTTCAGTTGCTCTTAGCAATATTTTTGTATTTGAATAAGCCCCTTTTGATAAAGATATCACATACATAGTTATAGACTATGGAGAATTCAATCTTATACTGACCTTGTCAGTTCATCCTAATGCCTAGCTTCATAATATTAGAAAATATGCACTGCTCACTAGCAGAAAGAAATGTAATCATCATTTTATATTATCTGTGACACTAGTCATCACCATTCTTTAGAGAACATATGCCTACTAATACAATAGGGGCACTAATATTATGAGAATAACCAAATAATATAAGGAGTCATCAACATTTTGAGGAAGAATTCTTGCAATTCTCTTAACAGATTGTAAAAATTTGCGGAGTGAAATAAGTGTAACGTGTGCTATTCCATATAAGCCCTTATAACCTGCAAGGAGTGCAGAATAAGTATTAATTTCAGAGAAAAAAAAAACATCACAAGGGAAATTGTTTAACAAAGGGGACAATGTGATAAGAAGTATGCTAAAATAAGAAGGGGAAGGAAAGATTCATTAGTCATTTCTACTGAATTTAAACACCTAGAGTAACCCTGTCTTTAACTAAAAATGTGGAATATAATCTCTGATTTCACCTAGCTCTAAATTACCAACAAGACAACTCCATCTGTGTCAGAGGCGATCCCTCTATTTCCAAACTCTTAGAAAGAGAGTTGTATGGTACCAGATTCTAGCTCTTGCAGGGTTCAAGTCCTGATGAGGAGCTACAGAGTTAACAGGGGAAGAATGAAGACAAGCACAGGGATGTGTTAGCACATACTCTCTCAGTCTCTGTCTCTGTCTCATTTAAATTTAGATTTTTACATAGTCAGTTCTCAAGAACTTTTAAGATTACCTCACAATATTTCCCATAGCTCCTACCCACTTTCACCTTCCATGCCTGGGGAACATAATTCTTCACAGGCCATCAATTATACATTCAAAAAGCCCCACCCCTCCATTATGGCCTGACAGGAAACAGCTGACCCTAAGGTTAGCAAATGAACAAAGTTTCTTCTACTCACTAAGATTTGGTCTAGCCATTTCCTTGTGGTCATAAGGTGCCAGACATTGAGTCGTAAAAAGTAAAACCACAAGAACAATATTCATTCTTAAAGGAACTTGCTGCTGTACTTGCACCCAATTTTACAGAACAAGTATTGAATGCTCCCATATGTGGTAGAGAAGAATCAAGCCAGTCCAACTTCTTAACGGAGTTTGCTTCTCATGGGACATACCAAATTATTCTTAGCAAATGATATGCGACATAACCCAGGAGTGCAGACTTAACTGTAGGCACAATGCCCCTAGGGTTCTCAGATATTAAGACAACTAACTACTCTAAGCCCAAGTGTAGGCTTTAACCTTTGTTCTAGATAACCAAATGTTCTCAAGTTCCCTGCAGTCAGTCTACTAGTACTAGTAAGTCCTTAATACCATCTACTGTGAAATATTTCCTGTGATCAAGGTCATCCAAAGCACAGTCAACAGGATACAACGAAGCTGAGTAGGAGTTAAAGAAGCACAAGAATTTTATCCTTCTCTATTTGCATCATGCCCTCCAAAATACTCTGGGGAGAACTGCTGCCCATACCCCAATAACATCCCTTCACTATTTCCTTGTGAGCAGAATAGCACAAAATGGTAACTCGCAACAACAGCAAGGCAAAGGGAGGAAAGACGGAGAGGCAGACATCCTTCTTTGGAATCAGAAGATAATGTGGAATCTTTCTGCATGGAAAATGTCAGCACTAATGTTTTAAAAACTGTGACTAATGTTCCCGTTGATAAATGTCACTTTTCACCACTGTCAATGATTTAATTACACTAATGTCCCAGCTGATTTTAATTGTTTCAAAAGGCATTGATTCAACTGCATAAATTCTACCAAGATTGAGAATTTGACCTATTTTTTTTTTTACCATTTATTGTATTTGTTTTAGTTTGGAGACAAAGACTCGTGTACTCATACCTGTTCTCAAACAACAATTTATAGAGCCACAGAAATGGATAATATAAAGTTCTAGCATGCATTTTTTTTGTTTTTTTGTTTTTTTTTTTTTTGAGACAAGTTTCTCTGTAGCTTTGGGGCCTGTCCTTGACCTAGCTCTTGGAGACCAGGCTGGTCTGAAACTCACAGAGATCCACCTGCCTCTGCCTCCTGTGATTGAAGGCATGCACAACCACCTCCAGGCTATGCTAGACTTATAAAGCACAGGAGATCAATGTCGGGGCATCACGCACACATTGCAATCACTCAGTTTATTTGCATCCACACTCCTGAAACTTATTATCTGTAGAGGATATCAATAACGTAGTCCCACACTAGCTCAGAATGAAGTATAATAAAGGGTTCTTTTTTGTTTGTTTGTTTGGTTGGTTGGTTGGTTGTTTTGTTTTTCGAAACAGGTTTTCTCTGTAGCTTCAGAGTCTGTCCTAAAATAAAGGGTTATTTATTTAGGGGTAGATTCACCGATCAACAGTCCTCTGTGATGAGCGGGATGAGCGGGAAATGTGAACTAAATCCAGCAGCCAAGAGAACGAGTGCACAAGTTTTACACCTGTTTTTGTATTACCCAAGGCCACGCCCAAAGCGGTCCAGCATCTCAAAGGCCATTTGCTAAAGGAATCCCCACAGTAATTATCCATATTATTAAGCTGCAGATATTATCCTCTGCTTTTCTGCCCTTCATCTCCAGGAAATTTCATTCAGATTTTTGCTGCCAATATTTTAACTTCTTATAATATGTTTGAGGAATAATGAATTCTCTGCTCTCTATTGTCTTTCACAGGTGAATTGAAAGAACAGCAAGAGACATCTGGTAAGTTAACAAATCCAGCTGGACTGGGACTGAACGAGCATATGATCAAACTGGACTCTCTGAATGTGGCTGCCAATGGGGGCAGACTGAGAAGCCATCAACAATGACACCAGGACCTATCTCTTCTGCATGTATTATCTTTTTTGGGAACCTAGTTTGTTTGGATGCACACCTTTCTAGGTTGGGATGGAGCGGGGAGGACCTTGGACTTCCCACAGGGCAGGGCACCATGCCCTCTTTTAAGGAAGCAAGGGGAGGGAGGAGGAGTGGGGGGGAGCAGGAGGGGACTGGGAGAAGGGGAGGAAACGTAAATTTTTTTGAATGGAAAAAAAAGAATATGGATAAAAAAATAATTTGGTTATTGTAGCTACATACCAAGAATCTTTAGATGCATTTCTTTAGAGCATTTCTTTTAGATGGTATTCCCTCCCAACTTTACCAGTCATAAAATATATATGAATTATTTTTGTAATCTTGTGTTGCAAGATATAAATGCTGAATTTGTAGCCATAGTACGTATTTCTTGGTCAGCCAATTGGCAAGAAAGTCAATTCAAGACCACACTATAATTAAACAACTTCTAATTATAATGTAGGCTGACCAGTAAAAAGTATTGGAGACTTTAGAATTAATATATTGCTAAGAAAATTCAGGAATAATGCCTAAAGGATGCACAGGATAAGGTTTAACATATAGAAAACTGGATTGCAATGTAATTGGGATGGAGCCATGAGGTTCTTGACTTCTGGACTCTAGCAGATCACATTGTAGAGTTTCCTTGTGAAATATGGGAGAGAAAGGCTTTTGTCTAGACATATCAAGTAAACATTTGCATGTTGGTCATTTCCAAAAAAAAAAAAAGAATTAATTTGGGATGTGAATCCTATTGAAACAACAGGGACATGATAAAGAAAGAACATGCTTTACTGTTCCAGTGATCTGGCATCTGGTAGAATAAGCATGTCACTCTTAAAGAGATTTCTGGAAGGCACACCATATTATCACTGCCTAAAATGAAATCATTTTGGTCTATGATATTGCTCATTAGCTAAGAGCACCTGCTGTTCTAACATAAGTGTGCAGTTCATTGTGCAGCATCTATCTCCTGCAGCTTCAGGACCTCGTGTAACTCTAACTCCAGGGAACTCCAGTCTCCCCTGGCCTCTGAGGACACCTTCTTTCATACGACATATTCATACATATACTTCCATACTAATACAATTAAAATAAATCTTTAAATTAAAAATAATGAAAACACATTTTACCTTTCTATATAACAAATATTTGTAAGAGAAGATCTGGATTTAATGAGAACCTATGCATGACCAGATGAATTCACAACAGAGAGGATATGTATTATGGAGAAATGCAAAGAATAAGTTATTTTAATAGATCATCTAAAATAAGGCATGGGTTGATAGTAAAAAAGTGAATGTTGTTACTAAACAGTATATCATAGAATGGTAAATGTCAGTTTACATAAGGAACAAAATGACTGGAATTAAGGAATTACTGACACAATTTTATGCATTGTGGGAGACAATAAAAGAAGACTTTATAATGGAATGAATTTTAGTTTGACTAAGCATCTATCTTGTTTTTAAAGACCAAATACAGGCAATGAAAAGACCAAAATGAAAAAAAAATGATCTTCAGGTGTCACTCTATATATAGAGGAGGCAGCTACTTCTACTTTGCTCTAGGTCTATACTAATCAAACATGTGGTTAATATCACACACAGGAAAATATATTGAAATGAATGTTTTCTTATAATTTTACAAATCTTTCTCTAAATAAATAAGGAATAAATACTGAAACATAGATTTTTAAGTTAAACAAGCACATACAGAGAAACCACACCACCTGAAGAGATCCTGGGATTATATCTAAAACCTTACGCCCAGAAAAGCAGACTTTCAGAATAATTTTCGTGATAATGGCACTGGGGCTGTGCCCATCTTGCAGCTGTACCATAAAACACACTGGGTCTCACGGCAATGCCATTAGTATGTTCCAGGATCTGCAGTGGCATACCTCACTGTCCTCTCTGAGTGGTTCAAATATGACAACCATTATCTTTTTTGTGCATTCAGCATATATTAATGTGACAAGATCAATATATGATGCTGGAATTTATAAGGTTCTCACTGATGACAAAGAGCTCAAATACAATGATTACTTATCTTAGTCTTCAGCAAGGCTATGTGTATGGAATTCAATTATTTGTATAAACAAGTGGTATAACTGTCAATACACTTTTGTGTTGTCAGGAAGCAGAAAAAAGAGACTTCATCTGCTAATTTTTAAATCTAGATTTGACTCAATTGTTTTCCTATGGTACATTCAAAACTATCTCATTTTCAAGAAAAAAATGAATAAATTAAATAATATTAACAGTAATATATCTCTGAGAATGATGTTCCTTTGAAACATTTAAATCAGCTTGAAAAAGAATAAAAGAACATGACATTTTAGAAAAAAAAAGAAAGTATTCTTGTTAAAATTGTGTACATTTTGAAAGAAGAAACATGGAAAGAAAAATTGCAAATGCTAAAAATGGCAAGTCTGAACCAGATACAAATTCTTAAGAGTGTTGTCAAAGTTAAGTATTGGGTCTAGGAGACAAATAGAACATCACTAATTGATGTCATCAAGTGTATGCAATTAGAAATAAGAAGAAATCAGTTAAGTAGAAAAATTGAAGTTGGTGGATGTAAAATACAGAAAACAACAAAAAGTCAATTATTATTTTTTTCTTTTTTCTCTCTCTTAAGTTTCACATTTTAGCTTCATTGTATGTGATACTAAAATATGTCGTATTGAGATCATAGTTACCTTTCCAGTGTCTCAATTAAAAACCGATGATTTGAGATGGAAATTAGATGGAATATAACTGTCCCAACAGACCAAGGGTCATTACCACGATGTTACACTTCTACCATGTGCCCACAGTTCCTGCTTTCTATAATACAAAAGATTCATATGTAAATCTTAAAACTTCTTCAAAATGAAAATTCATTCATTCAAAGATATAAAATCAATAAGGATAGAAGCCATAGATATTCACACAAGCTGCTTAAAGCACAAACAGTTTTGGCTCTTATCTAATAGGGAAAAAAAGAATGGCAAATCAAATCCATGGCAACATAAGCATTTAATTTCAGTAAGTAATTAAAAAAAATCCCTAGCTAGTGTAAAATGCTTCTTTGGGGAAATGGCTTTCAAAACTGTGAGAAGGCACCGCATCACAGAAAGGCCACAGAGATTTCACTGCTAGCTGTAAAATAAACAGATCCTTACAGAGTGGACATGGTTTCACTCACTACTGTGCTTAGAATGAGATTGAAGTAAACTTATTGCATACTTATTGTATTAAACTCTGAACAGAAAACTGATGGAATAGGAGTGCTTTGGGGATTAGGCAAAGCAATCAAAGATTTAGAGGAAAGATACAACATTAATATGTGCTACTATATTTAACTCTTTCATAAACATTCTTTGTCTGATCAAGAACTAATACCATTCACTCTTTTTGAATAATGTGAATCAGGAATAAGACGGATTTTTTTTTTTAGGATGGAGATAATTTGTCCTTGGAATTATTTTGACGTACTTACTTTTGTTTCTGAAAGATTTTACATTCTTTTGATTTTCATTTGTTTAATTTTGGGTTGAATGGTTTTGTGTTTTAATTTCACATAAGGTACACTTAAATAATAAATTATAATTTAAAAACATTTATGTGCTTTTACAAGACAATAATACTATATTCTAAATATTTTCACCAGAAAACTGAAATAAAATATTTTTTCAATATTAGGATACTCCAATCAATATAAAAATCAGGAATAAATTTTAAAGTAGATTCTAATTTTTTTGCAAAATTGAAATCTCTTGTCAAGAGTCATGACATTTGTAATATACAGATAGAGATACAGGTATCACTGTAAGTTTGAATTCAGTTCGGTACACATGTCACGTTCTAGACTATCCAAGACTATAGAGTGAGACACATTTCAAAAAAGATACAATTTGCTGGACAAAATCTTAATAGTGTATGTAAAAGTTATGTGAATTATAAAATATACTCATGCTATAAACTATATGTATTTTTCCTCCTAACACTCATGTAGAACTGGAATTGCCATTACAATGGAGTATAGGGCACTGGGTGATGAAAAGTCATTATTGCTTTATCAGCATCATGAGATTAATGACAGTGTATAATGAATAATACTACTGTAAGTCTGGATATTTGATAGATTAAGAGCACAACTGATTTGTATTTCTATCTATGGTTTCATCAGTAAATTCATGGAGGGAAATGTAAAATATAAGAGAACTACTTTAGATTTTCATTTGAATTAGTGACACCTATTTGATTAGATACTATTCCTGTATTTAAAGCAGAGTAACCCAGATTCAGAATTATCAAAATTGAAACACAATTAACTACTCAAATCAATTATGCCATTCAATTTATTAATTTTGTTCCTAAATTAGAGCATGATTAATCTTAAAATTAAACATTATACCATAATTAGCTATCTGAAAAGTTTATAGATTGAAGTAATGGAACACCAACATTTTCATTCATCTTCTGCTTTATATGTGCATAAGAACACAGGGTTAAATACAATAAATTTAACTTGAACTTTGTACCTGACACATTGCTAGGTTCTGAATCTTCCAGTTACATAATAAACTGTGAATTCTTCATATGCCTTCAATCAAAACTGTTTAGAAAGGACATTCCTTTTGCATAATAGTTTCCGTTGGCCTGAAGGAAAACCTTATTATTTACCTGAGAGTTTATTTAGAGATTCCAGCAAGGCTGTAATGATATACTTACACCCTTGACCTAAGATCAGTCATTTTATAATCTGAGGTTCTCTTGAAATAAACATATGTGACTCCAGTCGGAAAGAATGTAAACTAATGGCAGATGTTCAGTTCTCTTTCTGGTCCTCTAGAGCCAAACTTCCAGTCTATCCCAGCTCTGCAGCAGACATCTGCTGCAGTGTCTCTTCAACAACTGTCCCCATTTTCAGTGGATCACACAAATCTAGTAATCTTAACCTCTCCCCTATTCCCCATTTATTGTTTTAGCCCAGCCCCCATCTCTAGCAGGTACTCCCTGGAAATCAGTAGAACACTTTTACTGGGATAACGGTGGATAAACTTCAGGTCTTCACGTTGTCAACTGTTCTTCCAAGTCCAATCTCCCACCCTCATGCCCAGCTCTGCAGAAGAACACCAGCTTCTGACACCTTACCCCATTCTCCCATCTCCAATGGATTCCACAGATTTTTTTCCTATTAAGTTACGTCTCCCAACTTATTGCTTTACTATAAACCAAATCAAGTAGACGTTTTCTGGGAACCCACAAGCCACTCTGAGCAGTGAAACAAGTAAACTAACTACAAATCTACACCTCTCTATCCACGCATCCAAGTTTAAGCCATTCATTTTTATCCTGACCTTTTGGCAGATCTTCTGCTGTGGCCTTTCTTTACTTTCTGTCCCATTCCCAGGGTACTAATCATGTCCTGGTGGAACCCATGCTTTGCTTCCTCCTGTTGACACCCTCAAAACTCTCGTAGTCCAGATCCCATTCCTAAGGGTCAGCTCCAGGACCTATCTCTTCTGCATGTATTATCTTTTTGAATGCACTCCTTCCTAGGCCGGGAGGGATGGGGGCGGGCCTTGGACTTCCAACAGGGCAGGGCACCATGCCCTCTTTCAAGGAAGAAGGGGGAGGGAGGAGGGGTGGGGGGTAGTGGGAGGGGACCGGGAGAAGGGGAAGAAAGGTAAAAATTTTATTTCTTTAATTATGTTCTTGAATGGAAAAAATAAAACAAAACAATGTATGGAAAAAAAATTCTTAGAAACACACTGTGCCTGGAACCAGTGTTGGCTACAGTTTTCTGGATCTCCAAAAGAAAAAAATTCAAAATAGGCAACACACAGGCAATACTCTCTCCTAAGAATTTGAAAGACAATAGATACCAGAGAACATACATCCCTACATAAAAGAGATCAGCACCTAAAGCAAAATCCTGAAAATAATATGAATAAAGCAGTTCAAGAAATAAAAGAGGAAATATACTAAATAAAGAATACCAAAACTAAGCAAAATCTGAAAATGAAAATGTAGGAATTAAATATGAATATCAGTCTCAACAACAAATATAAGAGATAAAAGAGAGAATCACAAGTTTGAAACCATGGCAGAAAGAATGGATACCTCGATCAAAAAAAAAAAGTTGAATCTAAAAAACTACTGTCACAGAGCACAAAGCATTCAGGAACTATGGGATACTTTTGAACAGACCAAGTCTATTAATAATAGGGCTAGAGAAGGAAGAAACCCAGGTAAAAGGCACAGAAAATATTTGGAAATAAAATAATAGAAGAAAATTACCTTGCTGAAAAGGAGATGCCTATCAAGGTCCAAGAACTACAGAAAATACCAAGTCAATTAAACAGTAAAGAAACTACCTTATAATATTTGCAACAATAAAAGTAGACATCAACAAAAAGTATATTAAAAGAAGAGAAAGGGGAAAAGACCAAGTAAGATATAAAGCAGACCTATTGAAATAACACCTGACTGCTCAGTGGAAACTGTAAAAGCCAGAAGGGCCTGTAGAGACACTCTACAAACTCTAGGAGATCATGATTGCTGACCTAGACTCCTATTCACAGCAAATGTTTCAATCAGAATAGATGGAGACAGTAAAACATTCTACGACAAATCTGAATTTAAGCAATATCCATTTACCAATCCAGCCCTACTCAAGGTGCTAAAAAGAAAGGTCTAATGTAAGGAGGTAAACTATACCCAAGAAAGCACAGGTAATGAATAATCCCACATCAGCAAATTCAAAAGAGGGAACATTATGTGCTCTCTCTCTCTCTCTCTCTCTCTCTCTCTCTCTCTCTCACACACACACACACACACACACACACACAAGCACACACAACTTCACAACACTAACAAAAAAAACAAGAATCAACAAGCACTGCTCAATGATATCTTTAAACATCAAAGGTCTCAATTCTACAATAAAAACACACAGATTTTAAAAGTGAATATGAAAACAGGATCTGTTCTTCTGCTGTGTTCAAGAAATACGATTTACCATCAAAGATAGGCATTCTTCTGGGCAAAATAATGGAAAGAGATATCCAAAGCAAATGGACTCAAGACTCAGACCAGTGTAGCCATCACAATAATTGACAGTGTTCCACCCAGTACTAATCAGAGGACGAAGCCTGATGGTAGCAGGCTTTTGTGAATAACCAGCCCCCAAATCATGACACAGAGACGAATTAATTATGATAGCTGTGCTTATGCCTTAGACTTGTCCCACTAGCCCTTTAATGAACCCATTTCTATTTACCTACATCTTACCACATGGCTCATAGTTTTTATATCTCATCCTGAAAGCTGCATTCTGGGCTTCGGGCTGTGAATTCCTCCTTTCTTCTTCCCTGAGCTCCTGTGCCTAGAAATCCCACTTAAACTCTTTCAGCCCAGTTAATTGTCTTTCAGAACTTAATTAAACCAATCAAGTGACACATCTTCACACCATGTAAAGGAGTATCCCACAACTGCATACACATATAAGGTATTGGGAAGGTCCTGGAATGCTTAAGAACTATGTGGCAAACTCAAGATGACCTAAGTTAAAATAAACAAACTAAGCACTCACACAAATCTCACTCTCGTCGGGACAAAAACTAAACAGAGAAATTCTGAAATTAACTGACATAATTCAAAAAGGTGAAGAGATATTTATGGAAGACTTTCTAACACAGAGCACATTATAAAACTTTTTTTCAAAATTGACCACACACTCAGAAAGTCAGTCTTAACAGATGCAAGAACAGTGAAATAACACCCTGCCACCACTGATAAACCCTGTTTACCATCAACAACAGAAAGCTTGCATTTTCATGGAAATTTAACAAGTCATTACTGAAAAAAAATGAGTCAAGACAGAAATTAAGAAAGGAATGAAAGTCTTTCGAGAATTGAATGAAAATGAAAATACAACACACCTGAACTCATGGGACACAATAAAGTCAGGCACGCACATCATAATAGTAATTTAACAGCATATTTGAATGGAACTCCAAAACAAATAGAAGAAATCCCAACCAAAAGGAACAGGTGGACAGAAATAATCAAACCTAGGAATGAAATCAGTTATGTTGAAAGAAGCAAACAATCAAGCAAAAAATTAAAAACATTAAAATGAATAAATGAAAGAAATTCATTCTTTAAGAGAATCAGTAAGACTGGCAATTCTCATCCATATTAACTAAATGGTAGTGAGAATATACAAGTCAACAAAATTAGAAATAAAAAGAAAAGTGATAAGAAGAGATACTGAAGCTATCCAGATAATCAAAAGGACATTCTTAAATCTGTCCTCAAAAAATGAAAATCTAAGAGAAATTGATAATTTTCTCAAAAGTTACCACTTACCAAAGTCAAATCTATAACAGACAAACAATTTAGGCAGACATATAACCCTTATTGAAATGAAACCCATGTAAATGTCTTCCAATTTTAAAAGCCCAGAGACATATTGTTTTAGTACAGAATTTCTAGGAAGAATTACAGACAATATTCCTCAAATTATTCCACACATTGAAAACAAAAGAGTCATCACCCAATGTCTGCTATGAGGCCACTGTGATACTGATACTCAAGCCAAAAAATAGCCAATAAAGAGCAAATTATATTGCAATTTCCCTTATGAACAAATGCAAAAGCACTCCAAGCAATACTTGCAACCCAATCTATGAATACAGAAAAAGACCACACACTTTGATCCTGTTGACATCAGCCTAGAGATATATTGATGGTTCATTATACAAAATCAGAAAATGTAATGCATCATAAAAAATAAAGAATAAGTTGAAAACATGATCATCTCATAGATGCAGAAAAGACCTTTGACAAAACATAACATACCTTCAAGATAAAAGTCCTGGAGAAATTAAGAATAAAGGACACATATCTTAACATAATAAAGAGTGTTTACTACAAGTCCACTGAAAACATCAATTTAAATGGAGAGAAACTCAAAGCAATTCTACCAGGAGCAAGACAAAGAAAATTTTGTCTATTCTCTTCATATATATATTCAATGTAGAATTTGAAGTTTTAACTATAGAAATAAGAAAATTGAAAGAGATCAAGGTAACACAAATTGGAATGGAAAAAGGAAAAGTATCTTTATTTGTAGATGGTATAATGTAAATCCAAAGGATAATAAATATTTTCAGCCAAATAGCTAAATACATAATTCAGTTACAAAAATCAGAAGGCCTTCTATATATTCACTAAAACATATGGGAAAATGCACAAACAACACCTTTCACAATACCTTCAAAACTATGAAATATCTTGTGGTAACTTTAATCATTTCCATGCAGATGAAAGACTTGTATTATAAAACAGCAAGCATTTGAAGAATGGCGTTTATGGAGATATCAGAACACTGAATATTCATGTATTTGTAGGATTAATATAGTAAAGATGGCATCTGATGAAAAAAATCTATAGATTCAATATAATATCCATTAAAATACCAACACAATTTTTCACAAAATAAAAGAACAATTTTCAGCTTCATATGGAAACACAAAAAAACAGGATATCCAAAATAATGCTGAATAGTAGAATAATTATAGAAGGCATCTCTATCCTTGATTTCAAATTGAACTTCAGCACTAAAATAATAAAAAACAGCATGATAATAACACAACAACGTGGTCAACTGAATGGTTTATGTAAAAATATGCAAGTAGAACCAAATTTACCATCCTGAAGAAAACTTAATCAGAATTGGTCAAATCCTCAACATGAAATCCGATACACTGAACTGGATAGAAAAGAAATTGGGAAATAGCCTTGAACTCACTGCCACATGAGAAGACAACTGAACAGAATACCAATATTGTAGCCACTAGGATAAATAGTTATTATATAAGACCTAGTGAAACTGAAAAGTTTCTGCATCGAACAGGACACCATCATTCAAACAAAGCAGGAAAATACAGAAATGTAATAGATTTTTACCCATTACACATCTGATAGAGGGTTAATATTTGAACTATACAAAGAGCAAGAAACACTAGATATAAGGAAATCAAATAACCTAATTTTTTAAAAATGGGGAACAGATAGAAAAAGTAAATTTTCAAAACAGAAAATTTAAGTGTCTGAGTGCAGCAATGGACATGGTTGATCAAATGTCTCTGTGGCAGTATAGAATATCCTTTGGGTATATGCCTAAGAGTGTTATGGCTAGATTTTGTGGTAGATTTTAATATTCCTAAGGAACCAGCATACCTATTTCTATAGGGGATTTGCACATTTGCACTACCTCCAGCAATGCATTAAAGCTATTTTACTCCACCAAAGAATGATCTTTCACTTGTCTTATGGGTCTTAACCATTCTCACAGGTATAAGGAAGAACTTATAGTAATTTTTATTTGCATGTACCTAATGGCTAAGGATGTTGAACATTTCTTTAAGTGTTTTGCAGACTGCCACAGAGACATTTGCTCAACCATGTCCATTGCTGCACTTATCCATTGTACTGAGAAATTGGAGGCAATTTAGCTGTTCCTCAACAAAAGAATGGGTAAAGGTAATGTGGTATATTTACACAATTGAGTATTATTCAGTAATTAAAGAATGAGATTTAAAATTTTCAGGCAAATTCATGAAACTAGAAAAAAAGACATCCTGTTATGGAAATACAGACACAGAAAGACAAATATGGTGAGCATTACTTTATATGTATATTAGTTACTTCGGTCAGAAATGATCGAATAAGTCTACAGAGCCACAGAGGTTTTATATACAGATTAAGAGACTGGGATGGGAGACATAAATTGTCCTGAAAGTGATAAAATAGGTAGTTATGGATGAATAACAGAGGCTAGAACAAAAGGATCAAGTGGGGAGGTAAAGTGGAGAAGGTGATGCGGAAAAGAATATGGGTAGCCAGCTAAAATTAAGGAAGGGGCAATTCAAAAGTCTTATGGAAACCTAATAGAGTAGAAGCTTTCAAATATAATACACATATCAAGACAATAAAGAAATATCCAAATAATGGGGGAGACAAAGTCTCAACCTGCAATCTTTTTTTCTTTTCTTACCTTTAATTTTTTTTTAAAAAAAGAAAACCAACTTTCTTTGTTCATTACACATACCAATCCAAGTTCCCACTCCCTACCCTTCTCCCATTCTGTAGCTTTCCTGTTCCCACTCCCTCCCTTACTTCTGCTTAATCCACCTCCACTGATCCCACCTCCCCATCTACTCCACAGAAAGGGTTAGGCTTCCCATGTGAAGTCAACACAGTCTAATACTTCACTTTGAGGCAAGAACAAGGCCTTCCCCCTTATATTTAGGTTGAGCAAACAGAATCCCTCCAAAAAGAATGTGCTCCTAGATGCCAATTCAAGCACTAGGAATAAATCCTGTTCCCACTCTCAGTGGCCCCACAGACTGTCCAAGCCTCACAACTGTCCCCCACATTCACTGGACCTAATTTGGTCCTATGCAGGTCTCCCTGCTATCAATCCAGAGTCAGTGAGCTCTCACTAGCTCAGGTCAGCTGTTTCTGTAGGAATCACCAGCATGGTCTTGACCCCTTTGCTCATATTATCGCTCCTCCCTCTGTTGACTTGGTCTCAGGTAGCTTGGCCCAGTGCTTTGCTCTACATCTCCATACCTGCTTTCATCAGCTGCTGGTTGAAGCTCTATGATGAAAATTAAGGTAGTTATCAAGATGATTAAAGGGGAAGGCCAGTTTAGGCATCCTCTCCACTGTTGCTTAGAGTCTTAACTGGGGTCATCCTTGAGTATTCCTGGATATTTCTCTAGTGGTAAGTTTATTGATAGCCCTTTAATGGCTTTCTCAATCACGATATCTTTTTCCTTTCTCTCACTCACTTTTTTCTCACTTCTTGGTCATCCCATTCCCTCATGTTCTCCTCTTCTCTTCCCATTTCCCCTCCCCCCTTCAATACTCTCTTCTCCCCCACTCCTAATTTTTTTTATAGGAGATCTTTTCTGTTTCTCCTTCTCAGGGGGATCAGTCTCTCTTAGGGTACTTCTTATTAACTAGATTCTCTGGGATCATGGATTATAGGATGGTTATCCTTTGTTTTATGTCTAAGATCCACTTATGAGTGAGTTATCAAATGGAGCTTCTTATGTGGAGATTGGAATGTATATAATTGACTTGATAGTCAATGAGCCTCTGCAAAAATTATAGACTCTTGCCTAGAGTATAGATTGCTGTAAAGAAATTCACAACACAAAGCCCCACTGCTGAAGATGAAAACCTATACAACTCACCGAATGGAGAAATTTAGTTGATGCCTAAATAGTGACTTCACCCCTAAGTTATGGCATCTTTGGTAAAAGAAAGTACTCTGCAAGACACTGGAGATAAATTTAAACACCAAGCAGGCACAAAACCTTTCATCTACAATGCTGTCCTGCTTTCAAGATATTCTAAGACAAAAGTGGCACAAAGTTTGCAAGATAAACAACAAGTAGATGATTTGGGTTACATCCACTTTAGTATACCCAATATTGCTTGAGTGACAAAGTACCAGTGACTGGATTGCCAAGAAATCCAGGTTAAAACAAAATACTATTGCTAAAAAGAAAAAAAAGTATCAATAAAAAGACTCATAATAGAATTCTTCTGTTCTCATAGTAACTTGCTCAGTCATCATCCAAGAAGCTTCCAGCTACAGTCAATGGGGACAAATACAGAGATTCATGGTCAAACCTAATGTAGAAACCTTGGGACACTCTGCCCTAAATGGGATATCCTTATCAAGTCTTCTCAGAGATCACAGGATGAGGCTGAGATAGTGAAAGAGCAAGAGGAAATAGAGGATGATTAGAAAATAATGCCTTTAGAGCAAAATGCTCAAAACCCAAAAGAACTCAAAGAGATGGGAGTGGCTTATACCAGGCCTGGACAGATATGCACTGGCTCTCTATGTATATATCATGACTTCCAGTTTAGTATTTTATGCCATTTCTAAATGCATGACTGATTGAGGCTGATTCTTGTGCCTTTTCTTGAGTTTCCACATTAGGGAAGTGTTCCTCACAGAGAATTCATATTAAAAACCAAAGGCAGGACAGGAACCTGGATCAGGAACTACAGCAAAAGTGATAAAGAAATACTGTTTACTTTTCTTATCCTCATTTAACCAACATAATCTCCATGGTACCCAATTCGGTTCAGCCTGATTTATAAGACAATTTCAAACCACTCTAGCAGAACTGGTACCATCCACAGTGCATTGGACCCTCCTAAATCAATCATTAATAGACAGTAACTTACAAACTTCTTTGTAGCCAAATCTAAAAATCGCATTTTCTACATAAGATTCCCTGGGTCATTCTGGACCATAGCTTCTGTATTATCCCTGAGAAAACACTTCCCAGAAGACTTCTCATTATTAATGCTGGTATCTTTTTTTGTTTGTTTGTTTTGTTTTTTCAAGACAGGGTTTCTCTGTAGTTTTGAAATCTCACCTGGACTTGCTCTGTAGACCAGGCTGGCCTCGTATTCACAGAGATTTGCCTGGCTCTGCCTCCTGAATGCTTCAAATAAGAGAATGTGCCCCTAACACCCAGAGATCTTGTGAATCACAACTGTTCCTTCATTCCCAGCTAAACAGTGTCAACTGTATCATAGAAGCAAATGTTTCACGTTAGTGGTTATTAATGCATCTTCACTATTTTCAGCATGTCTCAAAATGAAATAAGTCAGTAAGCTCTGAATACTCAATAACTTCTGTAACGCAAGGTTCCAATTTCATTCCACAGTCCTGAAGATGTTACCAGTACTGGCACAGCATTATCTTAAAATCCTGATACTAGTTTATGTCCCAAGTAGGATTTCAATTATTTTGATAAATCCAACCATGACCAAAAGCAACTTGTTTAGGAACATATTTAATTCAGCTTATAATTGTTAGGAACATTCCATTATTGAGGGCCATCAAGGCACTTAAGAAAGAAAATCCCTGGAGGCAAGAAGAAAACAGAGGCCATAAGGGTAGAAAACTTAGAGAAGTGTTCTGTTGGCTTGTTCTGCTTTCCTTCCAATACACTTTCTTTCATAATATATGCTTTTGTAGGGGGGTATTTGTAGGGAAGTACTATCCGGGGGTAGTACTTCCACAGTGAGCTGGTCCTACACACATCAATCAGTTATTAAGAAAATATTCTACACATTCTCCTACAAGCCACATAATGAAGATATTTTCCTAATTAGGATTTCCACAACCAGAACAAAAATAAAGGGCAATGTAATAAAATTAAGAATATTTTGGAAAAGCAAAATTAGCACACTCTATGATTCTCTTGGTGCTGGAGAAATTTCTAAATGGATAAGACCATTTGTTAATTTTGCACAGTGCTTGCAATATATTCCTACTACCCATAAGGTAAACTGCGATCCTTTCTGACCTCTACATAGCTGCATGTGTACTACACTTAATGTAGGGAGAATAAAAATGCACACATTTTTTTAAAAGTACTTGATTTCCTCTGAATAGTTCTGAGTAGTTCACTTTGTTCTCAGCTCTTAGGACTTCCTCACTCATACTAGAGCACCATGTTAAGACCTGCTTACCATGTCAACCCATTTTGTCCAGCATTCCAAAGCCTTCCACAACCTAGCAATGTCTTTAGAAGGAAAGCTCAATCTCTGATGCCAACTCCTGTGGGCCTTTCTCATTTAAACTTCAACATGGGTCCTTTATTCCACTGGTCTATATGTTTCGTGCCATTCTTTTGCTATGATTCAGTTGTATAGCTTTAAGTAAATTATAGTAATACTTCTGCAGTATTCTTTTTGTTCAGGACTATTTTGTCTGAGATTTTTTTTTTGTACTTCAAAATAAACTTTAAGATTTTTTTTTCTACGTGTGTGAAGATTATCCCTGGGATATTCATTTGGAATTCGATGAACCTGTGGATTTCTTAGGGTAGCGTGGCTATTTCCACAATAACAGTTCTTCTAGGCACTGATTGCGGGAGGTCTTTCTGTCGTTTTGTGTTTCCCTCTTGTAGTATCTTCATTTCTCATCGTAGAAGATTTCCATTCTCTGCTTAGAAGAGAATTTTCATGTATCATATTTGTATTGTGCTTATTAAGACTGGATTGGTTTCCTTAATGTTTTAGAAGTTCATATATAAAGTTATTAATTTTTTATGTTAATGTTGTTTTCTTTATTTTGCTGAAGATTTGCGTCAGCTCTGAGGGTGTTTCAATGGAGCTTTAGGCTCTCATGAATAGAATGTTATCATCAAAAGGGTTATTTTGACATTTTTATATTTGTGCTGCTGTTATTTTCTCTCTTTAATTACTGATTGAAAAAAGACATCTAACCCAGTATTGAAAGAGAGTGGTTAGAGTGGATATTTTGTCTTGCTCCCTACATTTTGAGTAATGCTCAGAGAAGTTTAATGCTCTATTGTAAGTCTGAGAAAATGGCATTTTTAATTTTTCTTCTTTACTAAGTCCTTAAAATTTTCTGCACATAAAATCAATACTAGTATCTATCTGAAAAAAATATGTATAATAACTAAGTTTATATTCAATCATTTTGTTTTATAATTGGTTTTGTAATGTATAATAAGTTATATAACTGGTTAAATTAAGGGCTACTCTAATTTTGTCAGTGAATTTTTTTTTACTTTTGCTTATTACCAAGAATACCTTTACATAAAACAACTTTTGTGTTATAAATCATTAGTAATATTGACAATTTTATACATCAGCTATACTGAGTTAATAAATGTGGTTTTACATTTGTGTTATCAATTTATTATATTTAAATATACTTGTATCTATAATTTGGAGAATACATTATTACTCACCTGTTAGCTGAGTGATTTCATCTTTAGGAATTTATAAAGTAATATTTGTAAAAGAATTACATACACTAGCAAAATAATGATCTTCATTACTTTTTGTTTAATATAAGAATGGTGAAATTAATCACATCAAGACAGTAAAACCAAGTAAAAGTGACCTTTAACTCCTATGGGGCTTTCTTTAATGCTCATTATAAAATGTTCTATAAAAATGTTTTGGAAAGTTAGATTCAGATACTAGCAAGTAATTGTCTGTTGAAATCACAAAATGATCCACAGATACAGAAGGCAAACTGAGGTCAAGATTATGCTGCCATATAGTTAGTTTTCTGCTTTATAAATAATGCAAATGTTAAAACTTTAGAATATTAAATCTTACTTTTCAAATGATAATAATCACCACCTAGATTTAATTTAATAACATTAGGAATGGGTATGTTTGTTTTTAAAGTACACACTTTATTTTAAATTTTAATATATTTATTGTAAATAGTATAATGATTAAGGTAACATTACTGAAAAGTTATGAATTAAGGTAAAGTTTTATATCAAATTCAATGGGGGCTGACTGAGAAGCCAATGATAATGGCACTGGGACCTATCTCTTCTGCATGTATTAGCTTTTTGGGAATCTAGTCTATATGGATGCACACCTTCCTAGGCCGGGATGGAGAGGGGAGGACCTTGGGCTTCCCACAGGGCAGGGTACCCTGCCCCCTCTTAAGGAAGCAGGGGTAGGGAGGAGGGTTAGTGGGGGAGCGGGAGGGGAGTAGGAGAAGGGGAGGAAGTGTAAATTTTTTGAATGGAAAATAAAACAATATTAATAAAATAAACCCCCCCCCCAAAAAACAATCCAGAAATACACAGGCAACACTGCTACTTTCTGCTGCCCTCTGGGCAAGAAGCTGTGCTCTTCCTTTGGTAACATGTGGTTAAGTTTGATTGGTTGCTTGATTTTGAGAGCAGAAAATTAACATAGACCAAGTATTTTTACAAAAATAAGATTACCTGGGTGGGGTCTTGCCTTGATGGTCAGCATTAGCCCTCTCTTTAACTTTTCTGACACAAGCTTTAAAAAAAACAAAACAAAAAATGGCATTTCCTGGTGCAGTTTTTCTTTTTAAATTGAAATATTTGTAATTCTTTTTCACTGTTTGATGTTTTTTCATTGTAGCCCTGCATAAAAGTGTTTAGTAATAACCATATGACAGAGTCTCTATTAGAGTGTCTTGAAATTGTGGCCTCTGCCAACACGATTAATCCAAAGCTTTGCAATATTGCCTCATTCAGAAGTTTAGGACAAGGGCAAAAGCGGTCATATTCTGCGTCATAAACCACAAGGATTTTCTGTAGCTCATTTGTTACTATTGTTCAACTCTGAAACTTCTTAAGCCAGATCATCATAGTCCACATGGCTCTCAGCAGTACAGTCTTCCAGCCTCTTATGCCCCATGTAATATAGCTCGTAGTTCTAAGTTGTGATCCAAGTTCAATGTTCTCAAATCTTCACATCCCTCCCAAAACAACATGGTCAGACTTGCCACAGCAATGACCCATCCCTGGGTACCAACTTCTTTATTAGTTATTTTTCAATTTATGTGACAAAACACAATGAAGAAGTAAACTTTTAAAAGGCAACATTTAATTTTTGTCTCAAAGGAAGCATGGCAGCAGGCAGGCAGGTAGTTATAATACTAACTGAGTGCTCACAACAAGTAGAAGACAGAGAGTGGTGGATTGCAAGAATTGTTTAGCAACTGACATTTAGTTTCTTTATAACTAAAATAATTTCTTCTGGTAATAATTATATTCCTCTGCTAACAATCATTTTCCTGTAAAAAGGTGCAAAATAAAAAAAATCCTATTTTATCCTACAGGGTTAAACAGACTGCTTTGTAATGTCTCAAGTAATGGAGAAACAAGAGACAACTTTTAAATGGAAATACTTGCCAACGTTTCAATAACTCTATTTTTACAAAATAGTGTCCATATGAATTATACCCGTTTTCTAAAATTTTACTGAAATCATATAGGTGATTCTGAAAAGCAAAAGAAACAAAACACATTCTTATAGACAGCTAGAAGACAAAAATATGTCTAGCAATGATATAACCTTAACTGTTGATCCTATTCAAAGAATATCTATCTCTATCTTTCCATTATTACTGACATTATTTTATCATCTACTTAATTACCTATATGATTGTTTTAATCTCCAGATGTCTGAAAAAGAATTATCATTTCACACTGTATGTTTTTTTTCTTTTCTCACTTATTGGCATTTTCATTGCCTGTATCATTACTATTTAATGTTTGTCCAGAAATTCTTTTTCACTGCTAAACTGTATTATCACATTTTGGATTGTACTTTTCATTTCATTCATCTCACTCTTTTTATTTTTTTTCCTTTACTGTAATGGTGGGGAATGTCCATGTCTTCTTTGAGATAATCAAAATTAGAATCATTTCTTTGAATTTTGTCTGGAAGTTCTTCCAAACTGTTTTCACTAGAGATTATTAATTTGAGTCTAGTATTTTTGGAAGGGAAATGTTTTTTTTCATAATTTTTGCTTCTGGGTTGATAAATGAGACTCTGATGTTAGATTTCTACTTGAGTATGTCCTTATTTTTGGTTAAAGTCAGGACTTCTTTCAATGGAGACATTTGTAACCATAAGGAAGAAATTAATTCATAATAGGATTGAGATATCAGGTTCATTTGTGAATTAGATGCTGCAGTATGTAGGCCCTAGTCAGCATTTCCTTTGGGGGTCAGCTGCCTCCATTAGTAAAGGGACACAGCTGGGTGCCTGTATCTGTTGGCTGTGTAATCTGGTCTGGGTTTCCTAAAACTGTTGGCAGCTTAAAAGTTCTGATCAGGGAAAAATTGTGGACCTTGGAGTGTTCCAGGCAAAGAGTGTATCTAATGTATTTGAATATATTATCAATGCTGTAATATGTCCTTTGGCCTCAGTACTCTAGTCTTATTCTTTGTCATTTACCAACTCCCACGAGAAGCATTCTATAATTATCAATTTAAAAGAACTAGGAAGTCATTCCAAAAGTTTGGATTCACAATAGAAATTGAATATTAAATGTTATTATGATACATAAAATTAAAGCTAACCATGACAACAGTTTTATAAATAAATCAAAAAACTATAGTAATAGAAAAAGCCAGAGCAGTCAAATAATCAATAATATTGATTAACACAGTTAAATAAAGAACTGAAAATAAATTTGCACCTACAAAAGTTTGTTTAAAAAACATGGTGGAGAAAGGATAGGATAACTAGTAAATGATATAAGGAAACTAAATATTCTCATGTAGAAGAAATGAAGTGAATACCTGTCTTTATTGTCAAACTACATTCAAATATACTAAAGATTAATATATAAGAAAGCAATTCTGAAATAAATGGAATAAAACAAAAAATGAATCATACTGCAACTAGAGACATCAATTTTTAAAATAAGATTAATAAAGTAAAAATAACACAAGAAAATGCAGATAAATGATACTGTAGCAAACTAACAACTAAAATAAAGAGATCAAATAAAAAGACCATATAACTGAGTTAAGGAACAGCTTCCAGCCTAAAAAATGAGATAAAATTCTGAAATAAAGTATGTCTGATAAAGGGGATTATATCCAAAAGATTTAAGCAACTGAAGACAACTATGAGACAATTCTTGTCTTCGCAGTACTAATCTACTTCAGAGAAGAAGATGGGCATCAAAATAATTCCATGTGGAGTATATTTTCTTTATGACAAAAACTAGCCATCAGGGCAAAGAAACTGCCCTTAGATCAATTGTTGAAATTACACTCCTTAAACTGGACCAGAAGGATACCAAAGAAAGTGACAGCCCAAATAACTAAGGCAAGGTAGTTTAGTCCTTCAAAATTTCCTGCTTCTAGAAAAATCTACCAGATATCCTAGGCCTGTAGGGTAAAGAGGCATGCTACAAAGTTACAAAATATAAACTTTGGATGAGTCTCTAGGTAGCCAGATGACCCTGTCACTAGGTAATATTAGGTAACATTTGGATGTTCTTGGATATTTGATGGAGTTAAAGAATAAATAATTAGATTTAAGGTTTTCCTTAGTTATAATAAAAATGTAAGTATAAAATTTTAGACTCAAAAAGACAAGATAAACAGCATTTTCGTTACAATTGCAAATACAAAGGAATTGGATATTGGAGCTATAATTCTTAATTATAAGAATTAATTATGATTATATTTATATAATTATAATTAATTGTAATTCTGTTTTGTTGTATACAATTTTACTATATTAAAGTTAAAACCTTTTTAATTAAATAAAAAGGGGGAAACATGGAATATTCCTTTACTTTGTGTGAGTATATATTGTTGTAATTGGTTTAATAAAGAAGCTTACTGGCCAACAGGAAAAAGTGAGATGAGAGAACCAGTCTAAGGACATTGGGAAAAAGAGGGGCAGAATCAGGTAGTCACAAGGCACATGCAGAGAAAGGAGGATATGTACAAAATGTGGTAGCAAGCCATTAGCCATGTGGCATCAGGTAATGGAATGAATATGTGTAAATTCAAAATGTAAGAATAACAAGCCTGAGCCAGTGAATGGACATTTCTATTGAATATTAAGTATCTGTGTGGATATTTGGGTACTGGTGGGTAGGAAGGAAAAGTCTGTCCACAGCATTTATTCATACTTCAAAAATCTCCAAACTCTATCATGGTATCAACAATGTTTAAAAGTCCAAAATTCAAAGTCTCTTCAGTGGCTGAAATTGCCAAGTTCTGATGCTTACTGGGGCAGGAACTCAGCCACTTTGTTCAACTACATCTTACCCAACTTTTTCTTTTTGATGGTAAGTCCATGCTGACCTCAAGCTCAGAGATCTGTCAACCTCTGCCTTCCCAATGTATAACCACACCTGGCTCTAAACTTTTTATAAGTCCTTTTCACAAGTTGGAAATTTAGCTGGGTGTGGTCTGCCTACCTCTTCATCTCCAGTGCTGGGATTAAAGACTTACACCACCACACCCAGATCTAATTTTCTTTTTATTTTTTTTCATAAAGTGGAAATTTAGCTATGTAGGATCTTGCCCTAAAGTCACCACTCCCTTTATTCCATCTGTTTATCTCCTTGAACACAGAACTTGGTTCCCTTTCAATTTTTGGTTTTCCTTTTCTCCTTAAATTATACATTTTTAAATTTACCCTGCTTAGCTTGCTCCTTTTCACTATGGATTTTTATTAGATCTACCACTGATAGCCACTAAGTTACATTAACTTAATATATATGCAGGGGGCCTATCTCGTACCCATACAGGCTCCATATTTCTCACTTGGTTTCTGTGAGCCCCAATGAGCCATACTTAATAGATTCTGTGAGCCCAGGAAGACAGAGTAAGACACTGTTGCCAGAAATAAATAAGCAAGCAAAAAAGAAAACAAAATTCCATTTCCTTATAACATCCATTCTTCTAAACTATACCATATTTTACAATAATTTCACAATTCAAATTATATTTATAGTTACATATTTAAATTTTTCCTACAGCTATAAAATATTAACAACATCAACATTAAACAAACAAATAAACTTGTTTATTTATAAGTATGAAATTAAATTTTATAGAAAACTGTAGTTGGTTGTTTATTACTATTTTGGCTTTTTGGGGTGCTCACCACCCATTACTCAAATAAACCACACATGGAGGCTTATTATTACATATGAATATCTGGCCTTAGCTTGACTAGTTTTTTTGACAGGTTTTGTTAAATTATCCCATCTACCTTTTGACTCTGGGCTTTTCCTTTACTTATTTCTACATATCTTACTTTCCCTCTTACTCCATGACTTGTAAAGCTGAGTGGCTGATCCCTGATATCCTTCTCTCCTTCTCTTGTTCTTTCATCTCCTTTTACTTTTTTCTCTTCTTTATTCTTTTTGTTATCCAGCCCTACCTATTCCTTCTTCTGCCTTGTATTGGCCGTTCTGCTCTTTAACAGACCAATCAGGTGTTTCAGGCAGTCCAGGCTGGCAAAGTTTCACAGCTTCACAGTGTTAAACAAATGCAACATAAAGGAATGCAACACATCTGTGCATCATTAAAGCAAATGCTTCACAGCACAAACAAATATAAAACATCGTAAATTAATATTTCAGAGAAAATAGTAAAATATATAATTTCCCTTTGCACTTAGTTCATTCAATGTCTCATACCATTAATATCAAAAGAACTTTGTTACTGATGGAACAATTCCTGGAACTTAGTATAGAAGTAGAATTCAGATATAGATAGGATATTAACTATATCCTTGTACAATAAAACATTTTTTTAATTCTAATAGGAATAATACCAGATAGTAAACCTGTTTCTCCAAGTAAACATCAAATATCTTCCAACTTTTTACACAGCCAAAAAAAAAAAAAAAAAAGTTCAGGCCCAGGAAATGTAGAGTAAACGTGTAGATGTGATACAATTTTGTTTTTACTCTGATTTTACTCTGTATGTATCTGAGTTTCCAGTGTCAAAGAGAGTGCATAAAATCTGCCATTCCAATGAAGAATTTAAGAAAATTTTAAAGACATAAAGATACATATAACATTTTTGTTTTTGAAGTAAAGGAATGTTTGTTTTCGTTGTTTGGTTTTTTAATTGTCTGGTTTTGTTTACCTAGCAATGCATTTTTAAGCTGTGAGAAATTAGTAGATGAACTGGAATATTATGGTTCATTGGGCAAGAGTACCTATTACACAAAACAGAAGACCTGTGAACACGCCTGAGAATCACGCAAAACTGAAAAATGGCCATGCATGCCTGTATAACCTTAATGAAATTGGGTGATAGATACAAAAGACCTTCTAAGACTTCCAGCTTCCAGCTTCCAGGACAGCTTCATGATTAGTGAAACAACCTGCAACAAGATGGCACAGCCAACAATGATAGAGTAGGATACCTTATGTCATCCTCTGACTGTTAGTTATATCCAGGGCATACACACAAACACACACACACACACACACACACACACACACACACACACACACACACACACACACACTCACAGCACCAAAAAGAAAATATATAAAAGAAAGTAAGTGAATAAAACAATGAACACCTTTGAAAAGTTTTACAAATAGTTTAAAGTTCACAATTATGTTTATTGGGATAATTTCTTACACTTAATCTCAATGTATAATTATATTTGCCTCTCTAATTTTCATGTTCAAACACTTTCGGCCTACATGTAAACACTGTTACCTGTTAACACATATCAATCTCTAATTAGTACTCCCCAAGTAAGACTTAGAAGAGTAGTAATTAGGGTTGAAAAGAATTTTAAAAATAACAACTATATTGTTGAATTGACATTTTATTCAGATTTATTACAAAGAATGTTGTTTCTCAATTATTATATAAATACATATATAATAGCAAATTTAGACAGACTGGCAGGTTATATTTATGTGTTTAAGAGTATTATATATATGTACATATACATGTACATACACACAAATCATATAATAAGAACTGATAAAAATAGGTTATGAGTTTGAAAGATAATAATTAGAGCTATATAGGCGAAGATGAGGGAGCAAAAAGGTTATAATTTCAAAGTTAATTAAATGCTTTGGTCTGTAATTTGTTAGTAGAGAGTTTATTTAATATGGTTGAGACTCAAAGCAATTTCCAACAACAGCAACAAAAGAAAAGCATTGAATTTGAATAATTTGTGTTGCATAATTTATCCAGTAGAAATTCCTTCTGAAGGGCAGATACAAAAACCCGACAACTAAGCTAATACAAGACAATGACTTCAGTTGTTTCTTTGTGTTATTCTTGTATGTTTTGACATTTTATTTTGCTTTGTTATTGTTCTTGTTTTTCTGTTGTTTGTCCTAGCAGTTAATGAACCACAAAATACCCAAAGAATAAATGAAATCTCCAACTGTGTACAGTTTGACCAAACCAACTTCAGGAATAGATTTGACTTTTATTTATTCAATTAATCTCCAGAAATTACCTCAGGTAGTTTTTGTGAATGTTCTAGATCTCTATTCCTGTGTTGGGTAGTTGATAATTCTGCTTACCAATATTACAGCAATAATACTGGTGATTTTAGGGAAGTGGATAGAAACCAATACAATGAAATGGATGAACAGTGACATAATTGAAATGTAATCTTTCACATCACTCATTTTGTTCTTCTACAGATATCTTTGAAACCAAGTGATAAGGTGAAAAAAAAGGAAAAATAACAGTGGCTCAGTAATATTTGCCCTATACATCCTTTGTGTTAAATGTCTTGTTCTCCTTTTAAAGTTCCTTTGTGAGCTATTGCCTTTTGACCAACAGCTGTGATGCACAGATTGCTTTCGTTGGGTTTTGTAGCATTCACTATTATTTTGAATTGACACACAGAAGTTATCAGAAACTTGATGTCATATGATTTTGTTGTCAAAGACTGAGAAATATCCATCATTTATAACCTGTTGATGGAATTTTATTAAGCTATTTTAGTAAGGTCCTTCCTTTGTTCACTGTCTCCCTTTCTATAATGGAAATGACTCACACGAGTGTATGGGCAGAATTAGTCTTGATGCTTTAACAAAATTATTAAGCCAAGAAGTTGGGTGGTAGCTATTTGGGGCCATGCATTAGAAGTGGGGAAGTATGGGTAATATGACCAAAATAAAAGTATGATTTTTTTCAGAAAATTAATATAACATTAAAAAAAGCATTGAAGAAATACTCAATGAGTCTGTTTATTTAAAACCTGAAATTTTTAACTGAGTTGTTTTTTATGATTCTTACTTTCTTAGTTTTGACAGAATCTGGTACTTGATCAGAAAATAAGTTCTCTCTAGCAGCAAAATTCATGGTGGTTGGCCACATATTTTGATGTTTTTTTTCATGGTTATGACAAACGTGAAGTTCTACTTTAGTGGAATAAGAATTTTATATTTTCTTTATCTAAGTTATGCATGATATCTCATTCATTGGTTGAAAGGTTGTGCATAGAGAACATATTAATCCAGGCTGCAAGTTGTGTTTTATAAACAACTGCTTTATACACTTTAAACATAGTATTTGAAAATTCTTTGTAAGTCAAATTAAAATTTAGAAGCTAGTTTTAGTACAAGAATGTTTTATACCTCTGCTCCAAATATATTTTAGAATACCATTTTTAAAATAAATAACAATGTGTATCTAACTAAAGTTATCATTATAACATTTTTTATTAAACATAAAGAATATACAAATTCCAATCAAGAGAACTTATTTTGAAAGGCATTGAAATGAAGATATAATGAGAAACAAAAATAGTTTTTGTTTGAATAATTTGAAGTTAATTTCACGTGTATTCCTTATAGATTATTAGCATGCTTAAAACACTCTAAATTTTATTTAAATTTTTTATTTAATGTTGGTAAATAACCTTTTTTACTCTCCTGGTTTTAACTATTCTAATTAAATTGAAATTTAAAATTTCATGATTAATGACAATATTTATCATTATTTCCAGTGGAGCATTTTGAATATAAATTAAGAAGTAGACATTACCAAATATTGTGGCTTAAGTTATAAACATCACCTTACTAAAAATTTAATCAGAAAAAAATTTCGATCGTTCCCTAATTTAACAACATTTTTTATAAGGAATGAATGCATTTTATGGGCAATTCATTCAAAAGATTTTCTTCAGTTGTGATTCAATGTGAAAAATAGTTGCATTCCTCAGTCTTGTCAATAATAAAGGAAGCAAGGAAATGAAGATATTACAATATAATAATAAGTCTGATTTCTGGAAGAAAAAGCCTCATCAGTATTCATTGTGAAAGAAAGAAAAATCATTGTTTACAAAAGTACAATACAATTCTACAGTTCTTCTTGTATTTGGAATTTAAATTAAAAACTCTAAATCATTCTAAAAAATTTCTAGCATGGAGGGGAGCTCTTTCATAGTAAATGAAACAAAGCAACAAGGATAGTCTATATATTTGAAGGATCATCAAATTTCATTTTGAACCAAATATATAGGAAAACTTATGTGATAAACAAAAGTTGGGTCCAACATGTTTTTCCTGCTGAAACTGAAAATAACTGAAATTTCAGTTAATCAAAATGTCATTTTAGAATATAAAAGTTAAGTTAAATTGTGCCCATGTTATTTCATCATAAGATCCTTCTTTTATGTGATAGTAGTGAACTAGTGAGTCACTGCAATGAACATGAATTTGCTGGGTCTGCAAATATTGTACCTGTGTAAAGACCACATGATTCCTAGAGATGATGATGTGTTTATAAGTCTAGATATTCTGTCCTGTAGAAGTTTGTCCTGTAGAAGAACTGCCTGCAGATGGAGAACCCATCAACAATGACACCAGGACCTATCTCTTCTGCATGTATTATCTTTTTGAGAAC
>PVIU01022395.1:0-29478 GCA_004026605.1 Ondatra zibethicus
GCTTGTTGGTTCCTGGCCACTTGGCTCTCTTAGACCTGAAATAATCACACAGAACCTGTATTAATTAAATCACTTCTTGGCCCATTAGCATTAGCTTCTTATTGGCTAACTCTTATATTAAATTTATTCATTTCTATTAAACTGTATATCACCACATGGCTGTGGTTTACCAGTTAAGTTCCCAGCATTTGTCTCCAGTGGCTCCATGGCTTTTCTCTGACTCTGTCCTTTTTTCTCCCAGCATTCGGTTTAGGATTCCCCACCTACCTCTATTTTACCCTATCAGGTCAAGCCAATTTTCTTTATTCATTAATGGTAATCACAGCATACAGAGTGGAATCCCACATCACAGCCCTGCTTACAACATCATGTACATGGTCATGTATGTGTTTTCTAGGGCTTTGGTTGTGGTGGGTAATCTGGCTGTGGGGGCTTTCAAGTCACCAGGGAAACAAAGCTCCAGCTCTATCTGTGAGCATGGTTCCTGAGAGGCATAGGCGAGAAGAGAAAATCTAATCTGAATGTGGGTGGCAGGCACTATTTCATGGGCCAGGATCCTAGGCTGGATAAAACCAATAACACAGACATCATCACTACAGACTTCCTGACTGAGGGCACAATGTGCGCAGAAGCCCCTGACTCCTTTTACCATACACGGTGAGCTTGATCGACCCTCAAACCCTGAGCCAAAGCAAGTCTTTCTGTCCCTAAGTTGCTTTCGCCAGATATTGTGTCGTAGCAGTTAGAAAATTAACTAATAGACTGAGCGACAGTGGTTCATCAGATTCCCAGAGAGATAAAAGACTCCCACTCTGTTCAAAGCCACTAATTCAGAGCAAATGCATCTTTCAGTGCTGTTTCCAGTGAGCACCACCAAGACCACCACCAATCTCTTCTTGGCGTCCATGCTGGCTGATCTTGCTTATCAACTTGACTACATCTGGAACCAACAACTAAAACCCAAGCAGCTGCGCATGCCTGCAAAGGCTTTTTCTTGATTGGATATTTTGAAGTAAGGAGACCCACTCTAAATCTGGACCATGCCTTCCAGGGACAGCCCTCATGAAAGAACATGGAAGAAGGAAGCTTTTGCTTAGTCTGCTTGCCCTCCCTGTCACTGGCAACTGATCTGTTGCTGGGGTGTTTCTTCTCAGGGATTAGATGCCAGTTCTTCTTGATCCCAGTGTAGACTAAAGATTGGCAGCTCTCTGGGATTCCAGTACCACAGTGGGACTGCTGAGACATCCAGTCCTGTGGATGGAACAACTACAGGAGACAGTCATTGTTGGACTCCTCAGACCACAACCTGTAAGCCACTCTAACATGCCCTCAGTGTGTGTGTGTGTGTGTGTGTGTGTGTGTGTGTGTGTGTGTGTACAGTCTATAAGTTTTCTGGTGTAGGAGGGTCCTTCTGTATTTGGGTTGCTTTTATTGGTTAATAAAGAATCTGCCTTGGCCTTCTGATAGGGCAGGACTTAGATAGACAGGATAAAGAGAAGAGAATGCTGGGAAGGGGACAGAGCCAGAGAGAACCGCCTGCCATAAAGACACGCTGAATCTTTCCCGGTAAGCCACAACTCGTGGTGACACACAGATTATTAGAAATGGGTTAAACAAATATGTGAGAGGTAGCCAATAAGAGGCTAGAGCTAATGGGCCAGGCAGTATTTCAATGAATACAGTTTCCGTGTAATTATTTCGGGTACACACCGGGAGCCGGATGGCACAAGGGGCCCTGTGCTGGGAACGCAGTCCGAGCCCCTCATTGCAACAGTTTTCTGTTCTGTTCCTCTAGAGAATACTGACTAATAAAGTATCTAATAAAATCTGGAGCCTGGAAGAACGTTTCAAACTCTACTCTTAAATCTGCTTTCTTTCCAGAATGTTCCTGATATGGACAGTGAAAGATAGTGGAAAGAAAAAATTAAGTAAGGAATTACCAACCTGTTGGTAATTTAGGTTAAGATCACTGAGACAAATGTGTTGATATTTTGTTTGTTGTCTAACAAATAAAGTTTGCCTGAAGATCAGAATGCAGAGCTAAGCCACCACCATAGAGATCAGGTAGTGGTGGGACACGCTTTTAATCCCAGCATTTAGGAGGCAGAGGCAGACAGATCTCTGTGAGTTCAAGGCCACCCTGGGCTACCCAAGATTGATCCAGTCTAAAAGAAAAACAAAGACAGAAGACAGGCAGTGGTGGCCCACAACTTCAATCCCAGTATTTGGGAGTCACGTACCTTAGTCCCAGCACTAGGAAGGTGGATACAGGAGGGGATATGACTGGGCAAAGTGAGGAATGTAAGGCAGGAGGAGACAGGAGCTTAGTGCATTCAGTCTGAGGTTTCATAGAGGCAACATTAAGTCTGAGGATTCGTAGGGACAGGAGCGCTCTTTGGTCTGAGGATTGGTAGAGGTAAGAACTAATGGATGGCTGCTCTGATTCTCTGATCTTTTAGTATTAACCCCTATATCTGACTCTGGGTTTTTATTATTAAGACCAATTAGAAATTGCACTACACGAATGCCTTATCCACTTTGCATACTGGTCGCACAGTTCTCCATCACACACTAGAAGGTGACTCCTGAGAAATCCTAAGAAACTGTTGTTATAGGAAATTAATCTTTAGTAATAATCAAAACTAATATGCAAATTCGCCACTGGATTCCAGGAGCAGTACTCCACAGCTCATTCAAATCCATGGAACTATTCTGTTGTCCCTTCGGCCTCAGATTCCTCACCCACAAAAGCAAATGATGGGCTGGATGGTCCTCATGCCATTTAACACTCACCACAGGTTATCGAGTGCACTCCGGCACATGCCTGGCAGCCGACATTTGAAGTCACATGCTCACAGAAGCTCTCCAAGGCAGTGTGTGTCTTCCACTCTCCAGCCCTAGTCACTTATAGTGTCTTATAGTCGCTTATCATATTGTACATGATACTGTATCTCAGAGTTAGAGATTGAATTAGGACTTCTAACTCCTCCCAGCTATAGTCTTTCCTCTGTACGAGAGGCCTCTAAACTACAGGAAAAAAATGTATTCCCCATGTCTCTCTCTGTCCCTCTGTCTTTCTCTGTCTGTCTGTCTCTTTCTCTCTCTCTCTCTCTCTGTATGTGTGTGCGTTTTCTACCTAACTATTGTTCAAACTGCTAAATGTTTCTTTGCAGCTTTAAAATGAGGCTATTTCCCAATACTTAGAAATGTACGTTGGATTCTGATCATATCCTGAGTCCACAACGTGCTGTCCAATCCTCTCAAGTCAGCAGCCACTTTGCAGTCACTATTTTGTTTTGTCTTAGCTCCAATATTCAAATAAAAAAATGCTGCGATGTTATAAAATGGGATTGTGAGGCTGAGGATATAGATCATGGGTAGAGAATGCTGCCTTGTGTAAGCGGAGCCCCAAGTTCGATTCCCAAAAGGCAGAGAACTGAGAATAGCGGAGCCACGCCCATAATCCTTCAGCAAGTTTGAGACCCCTGGTCCAAAATAAAGGAAAACAGAAAATGACTTATGTTAAATGATTTTGCTCAGCTGTAGATTAGTGTAAGCCAGGATAACTAAACTGTCATTGTCAGTAGATTGTATGTATGAAATCTTTGTAAAACTTGGTATGTTTTCAGCCAACATTGAGTTTGTCATAGTGTAACCCCATGTAAGCAAAGATTATGCATTTTACTTGTAAATCACCTATACATATGTCAGTTATTTGTAAAATGTATATACATACATGTAGCATATTACCCAATATGTATGCATATCATCTATTATAAATATATTTCTGTGCAAAAAATGTCACATTCATAACAAAATATAGACAGAGAAAAACTTGAACACAATGGGCAATTTGTTGTTGGTACAAAAGTATCTTCTAACTAAACGCAATTATCGTTAATAAATTATAAGGGATCAAGTGATTAAATATTTGTCATTATTTCTGAAATGTCTAATGAAATAGTTTATGGTTTAGCAATGTGCAGAGTTGCATCTGAATTCAGCTGTTTTGCAGTCTGGATTTAGTGGCTGTAGTAACCCAGATGGTGAAAGTCTTTGGATGAACCCCAAACTTTCTATTTTCAGGCACTGTTATCAGGCTTGTAAATGTTCGCTGAAGTCTGCATTATCAGTTTCTCTCCCCAGACTCCCAGCAGTTCAGTTTTACCGATCGCCAGGTGCAGCTCTTTATATATGCAACACAGGCTCTCCCCTCCGCAGCGCAACCTGATTGTTCCATATTTCCAGATTGTCAAAGGGTTCTTTCCGAATATGAAGTATCAAAATCTCTCAGTGACTCACTGAAACCATTTTCTTCAAATACTCTCAAGTAAGACGAGAGACATTTTCAGAATGTTCTCTCCATTGCATGAGGGTCTCTCAAAAAGCCGTTTTCCTGGTTTTTTTTAAAGATTTATTTATTTTTATTGTATATCCAGTGTTCTGTCTGCATATATGCCTGCAGGCCAGAAGAGAACACCAGAGACACCAGATTTGATTACAGCGACACCAGATTTTATTACAGGTGCTTGTGAGCCACCATGTGGTTGCTGGGAATTGAACCCAGGACCTCTGGAAGAGCAGTCAGTGCTCTTAACCTCTGAGCCATCTCTATAGTCCCGGTTTTCCTCTGATAAGCCACAGTTTACCAAAATGAGTAGATCAAGAGCATGTGTTTCTGCTACGTGGCACCCTCAACAGCGACTTTTGGGCACACACAGATCAACAATTAGGAACTGTTTTCTTTTGTAAATGAAAAAATATATACAATACAATCACATTTTCCTTACTACTCTGTTATAGCAATAGAGAATGGCTGCTACAGCTCTCACTGCTTCTGACCCAAGCTGCGATGTCAAAAGTCCTTGTTTGCTTTTTATTGCTGTGATAAGTACCGTGATCCAAAGCAGCTTGAGAAGGAAGAGCTCTGTTTCATCTTACACCTTATAGCCCATCATCAGGGCATGCCAAGGTAGGAACCTAAGCAGGGCATAAACCTGGAGGCGGGAACTGAGGCAGAGATCCTAGAAGAATGCAGCTCATTGACTTGCTCCCCTGGCTCATGCTCAGCTCCTTTCTTTTACCTTCCAGGACCACCCGCCCAGGGGTGGCATTGCCCACCGTGGGCTGATCCCTCTCACACAAATCCTTATTTAAGAAGATGCCTGACAGACTTGCCTACAGGCCAATATGATAGAGGTATATTCTGGACTGAGGTTCCCACTTTCTAGATGACCCCAATTTATGTCAAGTTCATAAAGAAAATTGTAACCATCACATCAACACTTATGCATCTTTGCATCTGTATTAGGATACATTCCAGTGCTAGATAATAATACTCTTTCCTGTGAAGTCAAAGTATCTTAGAGCCTAAGGACCATCATTATTCATGTGCTTAAAAATATAATCAAATGGCCTTTCCATAGGGGAACATCTCTCTCTCTCTCTCTCTCTCTCTCTCTCTCTCTCTCTCTCTCTCTCTCTCTCCTTTTCTCTTCCACTCTTTGGTGAAATAAAGACCTTTCTCTGGGTTTCCGTCGTTCAGTCTGGTGGCATTATGGAAGGTTTTATTGCAAGTGCCCCTGAAAATATCATCACAAGAAAGAAAAACAGAGTAATGGCTTCTCAGAGCATAGTTAATAAAACTTAGGGAAGTTCTGTCTCGTTTGCAAAAGGTCAACATAATAAAAAAAATAAAATAAAAAAGAATTGTTCCAAAGAGGTAGCAGCTGTGCAGAGTGAATATCTTTTCCTATATCCACTAAACTGTGATTAATAGAAAGACAAGTCCCCTTGAGTTAATGAACAGCTGTTGAAGCTAAAGAGCAGAGTACAAGGGCGCAGTTCAGAGGACTCAGGAATGATACCTGCGCTATAATTGAGCTCAGGGATTGTAACAAGAACATTTAAGATCAGTTATCTGTATTTGCCCATAAATCATATTTTTTAAAAGCATTCCTAATAATCCATTCTATCCTTTAAACTGTAATTCATTTGAAACATCCCAGGATCTACACTACAAAAAAAAAACCTGTTCATCCATGGCTATGTGATACCCACCAGCCAGACACAGGAGTTGAATTCTATGTCTGAGTATCAGATCAGATCATCAGAAACCCCAGTTCTTCCCTGGCTGTCATTATGACACTTTGCGACAAATTCAGGTCCCCATTAACTCACTTAGAAGATGTGGCATCCGCTGCACCCATCTACACTTTCCACTGCTTATTTTTTTTCCTATTGACAAATCATCCGCCATGTTTCTTGTTACTCTGATCCGTTCCTTCAGTGACTTTTCAATCTATGGTTACAAATATTTTAGACTTATAAATGGCATAGCACAATGCAGCACACTTCATACCTCACCTGTTTAACCGATAGCCAAGACCACAGAGCCGTGGGAAAGGTGACTCGTTTGTGCTACCAATGGCACTTTACTTACAATGGCTTGAAAATAGTTAAATAAAAAGAAGGGATTCTGGTGTTTTAGAGAGTGTGTTTGTTAAAAAATGGCACATGGAAAACTTTGCATAAGGTTGAGACTTGTTCAACCCAAAAGGCTCTCTACAGCTTTTGTGTCATACAGGACGTTGTGTGGGAAACGTCAGCACATCTCATTTAATGTCCCTTCTCATTATGTCATTAGCCAATAATTAGAGTGTTAAAACCTTAAAGCAGGGGCTAGAAAGACACCCCAGTCAGTAAAAGTGCCAGACAGGAAAAAGTTGGACACGGTGTGCAATTGTAATACTCAGCATGGGGAAAGGAGTGGGTGTGGAGACAGCAGATCCCTGGAGCTCATTGGCCAGCCAGCCTAGACAAATCGAGGAACTCAGAGTTCAGTATGAGACCCTGCCCTTTCAAAAAATTAAGTGGAGAGCAATTTAAAAAAGACATATGCTGGTGGCCTCTGGGATCTTTGTGAATGCACACACATGATCATGCACACAGACACACAACCATGCACGATCCCAAACACATACAGAAACAACAAACAGGGCAGAAATCTCACTTCCTGATACTTAGAAGTAACAGTCAGCAATTCGTTATTTATTAGTCACCTGTATTTTAATAGCAAAGTAATTCTTAGAAGGTAAAGAAGATGTGCCTTATTATAGCAATTTTATCATCATATTGAAGAACTGGGGCACTGGGAAAAAGTTTAAGCTACTCTTTCTACAAAAGAGAGAACTAAAATCCAAATAGATGACAAGATGTTTACAAGGTAACCAATGATGGTGGCATGATAATCTGTCCCCTCCACCAAAGCGTCTCTGAGAGGTGATGAACACACATCGCTGGCGCTCAGAACCCATGAATTCAAACAAGCACAAGTCAAAAGTTTACAATACATATGCATTGCGCATGAACAGAGGTTTGTCCTCTTGTTAATTCTTAGACATTACAGTACTAAATACTTACATAGCACTCACATGGTATTGTAGTTTCATTTCTGTTGCCATGATCAATTATCTTTCCAAGACTCAACTTAGAGGAGAAAGTTTTATGCAGTTTATGGTTAAAAGTTACAATCCATGATTTTGTCACAGTGGCAAAAGCTAGAAACAGCTACTCACATCCACAGTCAGTAGCAAAAAGAAATGGATGCATGCATGCTTACTACTCAGTTTAAATTCTCTGTTCTTCCTTGCATAGGAAATGGTGCTGCCCACAGTCGGCTGGACCTTCCTCCATCAACTGATATTAGTAATTAACCCTGAGTAGACATACATACAGGTCAACCTTATCTAAGATAATTCCTTTCTCAAGGCTCTGTTCTCAGATGATTCTAGGTTGCGCCAAGTTGGCAATTAGAACTAACCATCCCACACAATATTATGAATTACAAGTCATCTAGGGAGACTTGTACTTAGTACTCAGGAGAATGTGCCAAAGCTGATGCAAATGCTAGAGGATTTTATTCTATTACTTTTTAATTTTATCTGTATTTGTATATGTACACGTGTTATGCAGGCATACTCATACATGTGTAGAGGCCAGGGGTCCACACTGTATGTCTTTCTTAGTTGTTCTCCACCTTAATATTTTTTATTGAAACTAGGTCTATCCCTGGACCTGAAACTCCAGGTTTTGTTATACTCAACAAACCCCCAAGTCCTTCCTGACTTTGCCTTTCCAGCACTGGGATTATAAGAATGAACTACTGCAGTTTGCCTATTTAAATATGGATTTTGGGAGCTCAAACTTGAATCCTTAAGCTTGTAACTATTTTACCTACAGAGCCACCTTCCTGCACAACAAATGCTACAGACATATATAAGAGACTTGAACATGTATAGATGTTGGTTGCCATGGGGTGTCAGGGTCTGGGCCACTCTCTTTCAGATTCCAACAAATGAATCTAAGTGATCTAAGCCATTTCCTTTAGTCTTTCTATCAAGAACTGAGCATGTGCGTGCGCGCGCACACACACACACACACACACACACACACACACACAGAGCAGAAAGGGGTAGTAGTCAGAAAGCAAGCATTATTTTCTGCTGTTTTTATTTTTTATTTTCCCCTTCAGGAGTTCATTTTCCAGTTCACAATGTCACAGAAAAGTTTTGGTTCCCAGCAAGATTGACATAAATTTTTGAGCATATAATTGATCCTGTGCACTACAAGGAGAAGAGCACTCATTGGGATGATGGAGAGTGAAGCCATGAAGGGCGGTGTGGCTCATACGTCGCGTCTGCAGGGGGGGCCAATCATCGAGCACAGGTTCCATTCTGCTAACTGGTGTTCTTCCCCACGTTCAAAGCCCTGCTCAGTCAGCGTCCTTTAGCAGTGTCCATCAGCTCTGTTGTCATTTCACTATTACCAATTTCCTGTTATATTAACATAACTGGGCACAGGGATGGAGTTATTCTTAGGCATGAACTTCTTACTTTGTATTCTAAATAGCTAAAAGGTTTGCAAGTCAATATCCACCCACTCAGGAGTACGGCTCAGGATTTTGACCAGCGTTTACCCAGCGTTCCAGAATAATGACACTGCATATAGAAAGTTGATATTCAAAATTAGTGCAAAAGTTGTGGGTTTTTTTGGTTTTTGTTTTTTAAAAAAGACTGTGACTGAGAATTTTGCTGTCTTCAATGACCTAAATGTCTGTGGTCTTCCCGAACTTATCGATGGAAACCTAGCCCTTAGTGATAGGACTAGGGAAAGGCTGACACCGAGCAACTGATGTATCATCGTGAGTATGGCTTACCTTGGGAGTGGGATTGACACCTCATCATCAGTCCCCAGAGTTCTCTCTCACCTTCGGTCATGTGACAGCACAATGAGGAGACACCGTCTATGAAGTAGGAAGCTACTGCCCACCAGATACCAAATCTGTTGGTAACTGAGCTGTAAGAAATAGATGTCTGTTGTTTATATCCCTCCCAGTGTATGGTATTTTAGTATAGATTCCCCCATAGACTGACAGTCTGTAAATATTTGCTGAGTACCTACCTACTATGTGCTAGGCTGTGAGGCATAGACACCAAAGGGCAGCTACCATGACCTCTAGGGAAAGCTGATAAAGGGGACAAGGAGAAATAAAAGAAACTGAGAAGGAAGTATCTGTGACTGCCTGGAGAAACCTGGAACTCCTCCCCTGGGAGAAGGGGTTGTGGACTATAGCCCAACTGTCAAGCCTAGAAGGAAGACAGTGGTAGCCATTTGGCAATGCCACAGTGATTCTGTGTACCTGGAGGACCTACACCAAATATTGCTGGAGGCTGAATCGGGACCGGGGAGTTCCAAGAAATAAGGCAAGCCAAATAAATCACCTCTGCCTCAGTTTCTCCTTTCCATAGTGGTCTCGTCACCTCACCTGTAGGGCCCATGGGTCTACCCCTGCGCCTGAGGTTCACCTTGAGGACAGTTTCTGGCCATCCAGCTAAAACATCCTGTTTATTCCTGTGCTCCCTCTGCCCCCCTGATGGTTAGCTATAGGCCACTGTTTACCTTGGGTGTGGTAATTTCCCACCTGCCTGGGGGGTATTCCATTATGCAGCAACTAGGTATTTAAGGTTTCTTCTAAATTTGAATAAACAGCTTTCAGCTGATCTCCTTTCGAATGATCCAGGTCTCTTGTGTGTTCTTTCAATCTCCAGGCCCTTGCCCAGCTCATGTATGACACAGTGGCGTGCGAACTGTACCAAGAGAGTAACACAGGCTTTACAGGCACCCAAATGCCAGCAATTACTCAACATGTTGGATGTGGTAGCTTAAAGCAGAGTATGGCATTTCCAGACATCTTTGCAGCTCAGCACAGCACTCCCATTTCCTTCAGAGTGTTCATGACTGATTTCTGAATCCTACTCCAGGATCCATGATGCTCAATTCTTAAAGTATTATTATTTGGTGCGATAAAAAAGATCTTCCATTGCAAACAAGGGCAATGGAGAAAGCTTCAAGAGACTCTCAAGAGAACTCTCTCCCACTTCCTTTAAGTAGAGACATAGGGAAGATACTGTTTGGCTGGAAATCTCCAGTTCACCCCTGCTTGATCCTGCCAGTCCTGCCTCTCCAAATCCTGCTCTCTCAGAAAAACTGCCAAAGGTCCAGTTCTGTGGTGGAAGCAGCTTCTCCCGCAAAGCTGCTAGCTGCCCAAGACCCCATCTAAAAGTGTACCATACTTGGGTACAAACCTAACCTATGGCAGACACATCATGGTCCCTTGACTACAGTGTATTTAGGCCCCTCCTTTAGACCTGCCATGTGATTTCCCTCCTGCCCCCTTCCCCTGCCATAATCTCTGAGGGCCGGAGGGTCACCTGGGAATGCTTTGTCCAAATAAACCTGATCTTTTACTTTTTAATTTATCTTGATATGACTTACTGTGGCAGTGGAGAAACCTATTATCGGGCTAGAGAAACCTATCAGATACCAATCTATGAATCAAGAAGCAGGCCCTCGAGAGACACCAGATGTGCTCTTGCCTTCAGGTATTTTCAACTATTAGTACTTAAAACTATCAAGTCAGCATTGTTTGTAGGTTTGGTTACAATTCTTATTTTCAGTGCTCTGAGTTCCCCTAAACCTGTATCTTACACAGCTCACAAGGGTGGTAAAGAAGTGGTTTGAAAGAAAGACTGAAAGTTTGCAAACATTTTTCTGATACTATTGGTAGTTTTTATACCCTTGGTCAGAGATTGAAAGGAATAAAAGGTAAAAATGCTGGTTTCCTTTTAGGAGCAAGTAAATCTCACAATATTCTGTTAAATTAAAAATATGTGCGTATGATGTGGGATTACCCTCTGTATACTATGAATATGTTTTATTACTATTGATTAATAAAGAAGCTGCTTCAGCCTATAGCAGAGAAGAATATGGCCAGGCTGGAAAAGATATATAGAGAGAGTAGGCAGAGTATGAGAGATGCCATGTAACTGCCAAAGGAGAAAGATCAGAATGCTGAAACCTTACCGGTAGGCCAGTCTTGTGGCAATACACAGATTAATAGAAATGGGTTAATTTAAGATATAAGAGTTAGCCAGGAATATGCCTAAGCTATTTGTCAAGCAGTGTTATAATATTAATTATAATAGTTTCTGTGTGATTATTCAGGTCTGGGTGGCCAGGAACGAACGAGAAGCCCCTAGATACAAAATGGCACATGACTTGGGTCAAATACATCTACATAAAACCTGAGAGAAGTTGGGAAAGAATTCTAGACACACACACACACACAAGTAGAATCAATCATGGCTTCTTAGCGCAGCATTTTCTTGGGTAGGCTCTGTTTGCTGGTGGCAAGCAGAGGAATGGCTCCATTAAGAAAGGGCTTCCTGACTCAGCATTAGCAGCAAAAATCATGTGGCTTCTTTAAGAGAGGGCTTCCTGGTTTGTGCTGGCAGCACAAACTCTGGCTCTTTTTGGAGGTCCTGCACTTAAATGGGGTTTGTGAGCAGCATGTTACTAGCTGCTTAATAACATAGATTGCTGCATCCCTGGAGCTGGGGCAGTGAGCATGGTTCATGGAGGTGGTGAGCATACCTCAGCCATGTTGGACTGGGCAAAGCAAACAGGCAGGGCTATGGAGTTGGTCCTAACCATGCCCACTTAGCATTTTTAAAAAAGGGTGCTCCTGGTCATAAAATGATTACAGATATGCAATAAAGACAGATTTCGATGAAAAAGTCCTCTAAATGGGTCACAGTGTTGGATAAATGTACATGGGCTTATGAGAGAGAAGAAAGAATACAGACAGTCATAGATTAAAGGAGTAAAGATAATTAAATATTAAAATGTAATAGAGCAAATAAAGTAAGCCAAATAAAGATTAAATATACAGAGAGAGTCTGGATTATGTATATTATTGTATTTTCTTTGAATTTTTAGACCATTAATAAGCTAACTACAAAAAGACATTTGATTCTGGGGGATGCTAAGCTAAACCAACATATATATTTTAAAGGTATGCTGACTTCAAAATTTGAGTCTAGGGTTATGTTACATTGGAAAAGAGGTTCTGCTTTTGTTTCCACAGAAGATGAGAACCTGTGGATTCCTTCTAGGCTAATGTGGTTTGATGGAATAAGACCCCCTGAAAGTTCTCTGTGAACCCTAAAAATATTTGGCCCACTAAAAAGCAGGAAGCAGTTTGGAGAAAACTATGCCCAAATTTCCAAAAGGATTGTTTATAAATATTTGTTTTCATTTAAAAGGAGTTGGGTATAAATTCTTAATAGTCACAATGTCTTTTTAGAAAAAATAAGGGAGCTATGATATAGAGATGAATACTTTGCATTGGTTGGATCTTGGTCTATTGATGCAGATTTAAGGTCAATTTTGTTATATGTATTTCTGTTCTTGTTTAAGGTATTATGTTTAGACAGTTTATTTAAAATGTAATGTATAATTTAAACCTGTAGATTCATAGACAGTCATTTATAATAGTCAAACTTGTCATGTTAGTTAGGTTTTCTAGATATATAGAGATATATTTGCCTTCAATTTGATGAAGCTAGCCATTTGGATAAGAAACTGCTCTTTCCTGGACTGCTTGATGGTATGCTGTATGAACTGGACATGCAGGACCCACAGAAAAGTGACTGTTGAACTTTCCAAAAGACAGGATGGTCCTTCAGAGCTCCTGCTTCACAGAAGAAACTGTGAGACGTTCTGTATGACACAGAAGAAAGTGAGTGACAAACTGCCAAGATAGGTAAAACAGCCTTTCAAATTTCCCGCTTCATGGAAAAGTCTACCAGATACTATGGGCCTGTAGGCGAAAGATGGATGCCCCAATGTTACAAAAGAACTTTGGATGACTATCCAGGCAGCAAGATGTTTATGTCAATTCTAAAGTTTTGAAAGTTGTTACAATGTACTGCCTGCGTACTTAGGTATTATTATACTCTTTTGGGGTCTTTGAAGAGTTGAAGACAGATAGTTATAATTTTCCTTAGTTATGATAAAAAATAAATTAGATATGAAACTTTAGACTCACAAAGATAAAATAGATGATAGTATATTTTCTTTAATTTTGCCAAATACAAATAGACTAAATATTGTAACTGTAATTCTTGCTTGAACCTGTTTTGTTATATGTAATATTACTATGTTAAAGTTAAAAACTTCCTTTTTATTTAGACAGAAAAGGGGAGATGATGTAGGAGTCTCCTCTGTATACTATGAATATGCTTTATTACCATTGGTTAATAAAGAAGCTGCTTCAACCTATAGGAGGGCAGAATATAGCTAGGTTCAAAGAGATAGAGATAGATAGATAGAGAGAGAGAGAGAGAGAGAGAGAGAGAGAGAGTAGGCAGAGTCAGAGAGTCAGAGAGATACCATGTAGCAGGTGAAGGATAAAGACACCAGAACAGTAAAACCTTACCCGTAGGCCACAGCCTTGAGATGATACACAGATTAATAGAAATGGGTTAATTAAAGATATAAGAGTTAGCCAGAAATATGCCTAAGCTATTCACCAAGCAGTATTGTAATTCATATAGTTTTTGTGTGATTATTTGGGTCTGGGCAGCAAGGAACAGATAAGCAGTCTCTGGCTATGTGTGTGTTGTATGTATATGCACATATACATGTAGGCACCTATAGATGTGTGTGCATATGTGTGCAGAGGTCAGTGATGAATATCTTCTTCAATTTTTATTCACCTTAGTTTTTGAGACAATTAGTCTTGACTGCTAGGCAGTGAGCTCCAGGGTTCCATATGTCTGCCTTTCCAACCCTTCCAATGCAGGGATTACATACACATGATTGCACCTAGCATTTTATGTGGGTGCTGGGGATCAAACTCACATCCTCATGCTTATTTGGCTTGTCTTTTTTCCCACTGAGCTCCCAAAGTGTTGTTGTTTTTTAATGGAAAATGTGGGTCACAAGAAGAGTACATTGGCCAAATTGGCCATAGAATGAACAGCAACTGATTTAGGTTGATGTCTTTATAGGACCTTGGAGAAGACAGAATAATACTGACATCTTCAAGTTTGCTGCTAGCTGTACAATCATGTATCCTCTACCCCTTTTCTTCTAGGAATGATGTTTGATGACTAACTCTAGCTCAAAATTTAAAGGCAATAATTAAGCCCTAGAAACTTCTGATGGTGAGGCTGTTCTGTAACGCTGTTAGTGCTCTGTAAATCACCATTCTCTGCCCCTGAGGGCTCCTTCCCAGAAGCTGTCAGAGGCAACTCCTTGTTTATGAGAAGCCTCTCGGTGCTTTGTACTCCTGGAGATAAAATTAAGTCAAAGAGCATTCTGTAAAAATGGCAGGGTAATTAAATGAGCTGTGTAGTGTCCCGCCATTTAAATTGCATCAAAGACTCTGAATGGAGGGAATGAGGATGTGAGAGCTGTTTTCTTGCTGAGTGATTCCTGGGAACTGTAGGAACTGGTTGGCTAATTAGGTCATGAGCAACCAGAGACCCTGCCATCTCTTCTGGGTATACTCAAAAATTACACAGGGAGTCAGTGATTATCAGACTGGGCTCAAATCCATGGAATACCAATGGGATAATACAAAACTCTGATGTTCGGTTAGAGATGAAATATGTCTGTTACTTTTCCTGTTGCTACGACAAAATATTCCAGCAATAATCTAAAAAGAAGAAGGTTTATTTCAGCTTACAGTTGCAGGGAATACTGGGGAAGTCATGGAAACATAGGCTTGAGGTAGTTGGTCCTACTACATCTGTGGTCAGAGAGGAGGGGGGAAGGGAGGAAAAGAGGTAAAGAAGGAGAAAGGGAGGGAGGGAGGGAGGAAGGGAGGAAGGGAGGGCTAATGCTCAAGTCACCTTTTCCTTGTATTCAATCCTGGATGCCAGCCCATGGGACAGCAACACCCACTTATCTCATGTGGACAGTCCCTACAAACACACCCAAAGGCTAACCTAATCTAGGTAATTCCTCTTAGTCATGATGTGAGGGTGGGGGTTTGTCTCCTAGGTGATAGAAGAGAGTGAGTGTGGTCTCTGGGGACTTACAGAATAGCTGGAAAACCAGTTTAGCCAGTGAGCCTATGCCGAACAGAAAGGATGCAATAATAAGACCTTGCAACCTGCATAGCAAGAACTGTAAGAGCTTTCTGGTCCAGAGGTCTCAGCCCTTTTCCAAAGTCACCAGGAAGGCCTGACACACATGGTAATCTCAACTCATCCTTTTATTGCATTGAAAGTAATGTTTTTAAAATCACTCTGTCTTCACCTTCAGCCTCATTAACATCCATTCCCCTTAGACCTCTGAATGGGTGTTTCATCACCCTTGCTTCACACACACATCCATGCACCACCCTCCACTGATTTTGCTGTTGAAGTTCATCAGATGAACTTGCCCCTAGTTCTCAATCACCTGCAGTCTCCCTTCCTCCATATATACTTGACAAGCCCTGACATATTAATCTTCAACCTTCTTGCAGTCACCTACTTGGGCCTCCCACTCAGCCCAGAGGTGGTCTAGTTCTTGTCATCCAACTTCTTTATTCTATTTATGCATTGACATGTTGGTATTAAGCATCTTTCATAACATTATAATACATGCAGGACTATCACATGATGGTGTTTACTGAATTAAAAATTAAAAGTATATACAAGATAAATAATACATGAATGGTATTCTTTCTTTTTAAATTATTTTCTTATACAATACATCCTAATCAGTTTCCCCTCCCTCTGCTCCTCCCAGTGTCATCTCCCCAACCCCACACAATCACCACCTCACTTCTCCCCCAGGTCTACTCCTCCTCTCTTTCCTTTCAGAAAAAGCAGGCTTCCCAGGTATTGCAGTTGAAGACAGCATAACAAGTCACAATAAGACTAGGCACAAGTCCCATATCAGGGCTGGGCAAGGAAACCTAGTAAGACAATAAGGGTCTGAGTAGATGAAAGAGTCAGAGACACCCCACTTCCACTGTTAGGAGTCCCACAAAAACACCAAACTACACAACCAAAACATATATGCAGAGGACCTAGCACCGACTCTGGTAGGCTCTGTGATCATGGTTTCAGTCTCTGTGAGCCCTTATGAGCCCTGCTCAGTTGATTCTGTGGGCTGTGGTCTCATGATGTCCTCAACCCCTGTGGCTCCTACGATTCTCCCTCCTCCTTTCCACAGGGTCCCCAGAGCTCCAAAGGAAAGGGCACAATGGAGATCTTCAATTTGGGCACCTAATGTTTGACTGTGGGTCTCTGCTTCTGCTTCCATCAGCTACTAGAGGAAGCCTCTCTGATTATGACTGGGATAGGCACGATGTATAAGCATAAAAATATCATTATATATCAAATAATATCAAAATAAAAAATCATTTTATTGATTTTTTTCTAACCTAGGTTTGTAGCCATACCATATTGAACACAGCCAATCTCATCTGAATTGTATTCTTCTTGATGTTTCAGAAATAGATGTTTTATTTACCACAATTCATTCCTTCTATTTGTCTGCATTTAATTCATATTTATTTAATTCTTAAACACTGCACAAAAAACATACAAGATTTCCCTTCCAGTTAAGTTTCAATCATTTTTACATACCTTGCCTCCACTGAGGGTAGGTTACCGATTTTATGCATTTTAATCATTGTAAAGATTTAATCAAGTGTAGAGACATGTGTGGGATATTCTAACAGGATGTGTCTAGTTTTGCCAAGTTGCTGTAATAGGCCATCCTTCTGTTCTCGATTAGTCTTGTCTCAATGGCCAGCTCTTCATTTCTCAGAAACAAAGGAAATCTCCGTGGTTAAGTTTCTGTAGGTTCCTTGATCTTAGAACATTTGTGAGTACTGCCATTCTCTTGTATCTATCTAGGACAGTAGCCCTCCCCCAACCTTCTCAAGGCTGCAGCCTCTTAATGCGGTTCCTCATGTTATGGTGCCCCCTGTAACACGAAGGGCCTGGTTGGTTTCTGTCCTCCCAACAGGTCCCACAGTCATTAGGTCCCAAAGAATCACACAGAAGGTCTACATAGGTTATAAAACTGATTGGCCCATTAGCTCAGGCTTCTTATTAGCTCTTGTAGCTTATATTAACCCATTATCCTTACCTATGTTAGCCACATGGCTCTGTACCTTTTTCAGCAGGGCAGGTCACATCCTGCTTCTTCGGTGGTCTGAGAGCTTCCTTCTTCCCAGAATACTCCTGTTCTTCTGGCCCCACCTTTACTTCCTGTCTGGTTTTCCCACCTATACTTCCTGCCTGGCCAATCAGCATTTATTTAAAACATGATTGACATAATACAAACAATTCTCCCATACCAGCCCCACAACCATCCAATTATTTTCATTGATACTTCATAACTGCAAATTTGCTACTGTTATGAATCATAAAGTAAGTATCTGATATGAGACCCTTGTGAAAGGATCATTCTCCCCAAACAGGGTCAAGACCTACAGGTTGATAACCACTGGTCTAGGACTTTCAGAAGAAATGTCCTAAGTCTTTTGGCCCTTCTTGGCATTTCGGACCTGCCTAAACACGCAAGACTTGTGGACACTTAGACTGTCATGGTCTTTTGAATGTTGACTCTGGTTCAGTATTTCAGTCTCAGCATCTTGCCTGATTCCACATTCTAGAAGCTTCCATTGGGTTGACATGCTACCCCTGGGAATAGTATGGGACTCATTTCCATTAGAAGATGTATGGCTAAAAACCATGAAGTTTCTATCTCCTTTGGGGAGGAATTATGACCTTCCACATTTTACAGGAAACAGAAATGTAGTTGGCAGTGGGAGGACAAAAAAACAAGAAGGAAGGTGGTCTGCTCACCCCAAGCACTGCCTGGTAAAGCTAGGACAGGAACACTCACAATTAAGAATGCAACTGCAACTTCTTCGTGGGAGGGAAAGGAGATTTCAACTCTTGCAACATCCAGACCTCGGCTGCCAGAGCTTCGGCTAGCCTTGCCAGGTACAGATTGCTGGGGTCTCCCCTTTTGTATCCATTTGGTACAAGAGAAACTGGTGACAAGAAATGATAAGGCAGACAAGATGGGATGGTGGGCAAGCCTTGGGAACAATCAGGAGTTAGCTGAGGTTATCATCTCAGAGTGAATGCTGTCTTAAAAATGAGAATATGACTCGCAAAAGCTGTAAATTCTTAAAAGGCAGAGATTACTGTGTAACATATTTTAGAACACTGAACTTGGGGTTTTGTAAGCAGAGACTTCCGAACAGCAATAGTAAAGTCTTGTTGAATAGAATAACGGGTGATGAATGGGGTGGAGATACAGCTTAGTTCTCAGAGTGCTTGCCCAGCATGCACAACTCCCTGGTTTGATTCCCAGTACTGCATAAAAACAGGCATGGTGGCACATGCCTGCAATCCTCGGAGGTGGCAGAAGGAGGGCCAGAAGTTCAAAGTAATCCTTAGCTATGCAGTGAGTTCAAGGTCAGCCTAGGTTACGTGAGACTTTGTCTCAGAGAAAGTGGGGAGAGGGCATGGAAGCAATGGATGAATGAGTTAGTACGTTGTCGTCAGCATTGTATTTCTTTATTACCTTCCACAGATACACACTATGAGAAATAATCTTATTAAGATACCGTCGAGATTGTAAAAACATTCTTGGCAGAGCTAAATTTTTCGTTTCTTTAGAACCTGGATTATCATGCACACCAACAGACTGAAAAAAGATTAGAGAAGTGCTCTGTCACAAATAAAGCATTATGGTAAATAATAATAATAATAAATAGACTCTTCAACAAGGTTCACACAGACATTTAAAAAGATTTATGCCATTGGTTGCCAGAGCGCTTTGATACTTCCCGGTGACATTTTATGTAAAAGCTGAACTTTAAGAGAATTTTATAATTTATTCTAAACTTAATTCTGAGCCTTTATTATTAACTGAGGAAATACGCAACCGTGATAAAATAGCAAGCTAATAGTAGCTGCCCAGGGATTACAAGAACTCTATTGTGTTATGCAGTGTTCTTTTGCATATTTCATTTACTCAGGAGGAAGATATTATAATTTGCAATTTCCATATAGCCAAGTTATTGTGTGCTCTCTAGTGATTACTCTCTGTATTTGTTTAGAATCTGTCAATTTCTGCACAATTTAATAAGAAATTTTGACTTCTCAAACAGCCGCCAAATCTCAGATGGCTGCATTTCAAATGAAAATGGAAAAGACCACCATTGTTTCTCAAGAACACAATCCCAGTGCTACCGTCCATTCACTCAGCCTCTCTCTGTTTCCCTACCTTGCCTTGAAGTTCAACTATTTGATTTCATCCTGTCACAACACAGTTTTCCAGAGTATAATCTTCAATACTGTCTTAATGCGGAAATGGTAAGTGTGAACACTCAGGTATGATCAGCTTCCTGAATGCTGTAAATTGCATTTGCAAATTTATGTGGTGATTAAATGAGTCAACTTGCAAAGACTCAATGCAATTTCCAGGACGTTTAACATGCCAACTGTATAAAACAGTTTTCAAAAATTATTAAGCTGAAGAAACTCTATTTGGACATTGCTTGCACTTGACAGTGTTCTCCGCCGCCCTGCCCCCAGCACCAGCAGCAGTGAGGTTCTCATAACATACTATTGCTTTCATATCAGACCATGAATTCTGCTTTGCCTCATCAAGTGGCTCCTCAAACAGGGTTTACAATTAGCTTCCATGCCGTGTCACTCACGAAAGTCTGTCTGATTCCACCTAGTCGGCAAGTATTCACTGAGTGCCTCTTTGGACCTGGACTATAAATATTCTTTTCTGAGATAATCTCAGCTGCTGGCTTATTGATTTGTGGAAGGGTTTGTTTTCAGCCTCTCTCTTTAGTCCAACCCAGACAACACAGATTCAAGAATTGATAGGCCTGCTTTATATTTTACTTTTCTTACCCATTGGAGTTGTTATTGAGTAATTTGCATTAAACTAAAACTGTACCAAGGAACTAGCATGTGTAGTTGATCATAATGATTATAATAGAAATTTATAAATTTCAAAATGATCTCTGTGTTAACAGCATGGGCTTTATGGAAGTATTAAAAGTGGCAATGTATCAGAGAGAGGCAGCTGCAATGAACTTTGGAGCCGGATACAATCCTCTGGTCTGCCAGCTATTAGATGATATTACAGCTGTTTATTTAACCCCTCTATGGCACGGTTTACTCATCTGAAAGCAGAAACAATAGAGAATGCCTAGAAAGACTGCTGGAGGATTTGATGAGATAATACTTGTTTTAAATTGGAGTGAGATAGCAAACGCAGGCGTCCGCGAGTCTGAGATGGGTCATTAGGCTGAAAGTTGGATCTTGCTCTGAGCTAACATAGCCCCCAAAGCTCCTGTTTCTGAAGAGCGCTCCCTCTAGACAGGAAGTTTTCACTGTTTCCTGTTCACATAGAGGTGTTGACCTCCAGAACGTTAAGTACTGTAGAGCATTTCCAGTCGGGGCCTTGCTTGCTCCTTAAACACTGACCAGAGCACAGATAGTCCACATTTACAAATACCAATATTTCTTGGTAGAGGTGTTGAGGACTATTGTTAAAACAAAAAGAGAGCTGGAGAGATGGCTCAGCAGTTAAGAGCACTGGATGCTTCTCCAGAGGGCCTGAATTCAATTCCCAGCACCCACAAGGTAGCTCATCACCTGCTGTAACTCCAGCCCCAGGAGATCTGCCCTTTTCTGGCCTCTGGGCATCAGGCATGTACTTAATGTACAGACATACATACAAGCAAGGCACCCAGACACATGACAGTAAATAAACACTTTTTTTTTTTTAAGGAAAAGTATTCTATAAGGTAAATTTCCCTTGAAATTTTAAAGTCTGTTTTGGCTTCATGTTTTAGTGTGGTTGGTAGGCCAGGAGTGTTTTCATCTAAATCAGCTGTCCTGCTTCTATGAACTGAGCTGTTTGTTGCTGCTCTCTCCCCTCTGTTCTGTCTTTCGGCTTGGAAGCTTTTTTGCTATTGCTTTTTGTTTGTCTTCAATTTTGAATGGTGGGGAATAAAACCTGCGGCCTTGTCCCTGCTTTTTAAAAATAGCGTCTTGCTTTTGGCTTCAGGTTGCCATGGTACAACATCAGTGTCTACGTATTCTGGTTACAGTTACAGGCACATAACACGCTTTATGGGGTTGTGGTCTTGAGAGGAGGATATTATCAGAAGTCAGATGAAGAATCTGGCCTTTGACAGCAGTTCTGTGAGAGCAGGTTCACATGGCATCCACCTATCTTTTCATCAACTCCTGCTGGAAGATGATCCGTTGCTAGAAAATGAATAATCTATTTTCTTATGTGATGGTTCTTTTTGAGAGCACTAGTAGACACGAGTGACATATTTTTAGACTAGAAATAGGTTATGCTAGCTTTAGTGGATGTCTCCCAGTATAGTTTAATGAGCCAGAAAATAAAGCAAAAATACTTCTATACTAAAAATATTTGGACTTGTGTTCTAATCCTGCTTCTCTTCCACTTTATCTTTCTGATCACAGTCCAGTGAGATTGCTCCGTCTCCATTTACCTCAGTCATGAGTGGGGGGACCAGTGCCTGTCTCTAATGACAGTTTTGCAGATTCAAGATGTTAATGTGTAAAATGAACTCAGTTCAGGCATTTGACAGATACTGTCTGAGTACTGGCCTTGTACTGGATGCTAAGTCTTATGGGCAGAGAATGGGGGAAAGAAGGAAATGAAAGGAGAGAGAAAGGGAGAGGGAGAGGGTGGGAGGGAGGGAGGGAGAGTGGAAGGAAGGAAGAAAAGAAAGAGGATTAACTATACATGAGGAAATTCTACTCTCTGAGGGGGAACAGAAGTAAATCACATAAACCAGTATAATTTGTAGTAAGTACGTTCTAGGAAGAAGAAAGAAAACAGAGCAAATGCGGGAGGAAATGAAGTCTATGGAAGAGAGCTGAAGTTTAGACAAGGCAGATCCTTGGAATGAAGCCTTGATGCCAAGCATAGGAAAATATTTGGTGAGATTTAGGCACTTTTTTTTTTTTTAAAAGCAGGCATTTATCCTATTTCTCTGAAGAATGCTGGTGAGGAATGGTGATGGCTTGGACTTGTCACACTCTGAGCTTATGGTGAGATTACACTGTCACTCATACTTTTCCTTGTGTCACTGATGGCCATAATTTCTTCTTCTGTCTTGTTCCTTATATAAATCTGACCACACCTGAAGTTTCTTTTCTATAAACGCCTATCATTATTGCTGGGGTGACCATGCTACTTAAGGTCCACGAAACACTCACTTTTGCCTCTTTCCTAATGGCTTGTTCTCCATGAAAGGATTACTTTGTTTCTCAGGATTGTTTCTCATCAGATGTTAAATGACATAAAAGGGTGTCATATTCTGAGTGGTGTGTGGGGACTCACTTGCTCAGATACAATTAGTACTGCTAATGTTATTTGTGTGCTATGCTACAGGGTGAGGATCTTAGCTGGCAACAAATCCCGGATAGAAATATTGTGTTAACATATTATTTACTGAACTAAGATTGTATGTGAGTGGCTGGGATACACTGGAAACAGGTGCCCATATGCATGACCCAAGGTTCTCTAGAGAAACAGTCAACAGAATGATATCTATATACTAAGAAAGGGGATGTATTAGACAAGCTTACAGAAGAACTGGGTAGTTCAACAAGGGCTGGAGAAGCTGAGAACCAGTAAACGCCCAGTCCACAAAGCAAGATGCCTCAACACTTCCAATCTGGTACTGAAAGCCTGGAAGATTCCCAGACAGCTGTTGGCCTTAAGTTTTCATTGTTAGACCAAAAAATCTGGGTTCCAATGTCAATGAAGGAAGGTGGTGGTGGTGGTAGCAGCGACATTAGAACAAGCAAAGTGGGGGAGTAAATGAGGACTGACTTTCCTTTGGACCTCATTATGTCTGTGCTGCTGAGTGTGGAAGGTACGTACCGCTTGCTCTGGTAGAGCATCTTCTCTCAGTTATCCCTTCCTGGAAATGGCCTCATAATGCGCCCAGAGGGTGTCTTCTTAGCTGATTCCAGATCTGATCAATATTAATCATTAGTGGGTCAAGAAGTAAGAAGACATCTCATCCAGATGAACAGAAACCTAAGATTTCTAAGACAAAACAGTTTGATCGTGAAGTAGGATGAGGTAGAAAAGGTGGACTTTTAGATATTGGTTTGTTTAGTGATTTATGAAAAGCACTGCTTGCACTGTCTATTTGCCAAGCACAACTTTGCTTGCTGCCTGAAACAGAAAGGCCTGGACAGATAACTGAAACAATGGAACGTCGCCCTTAACAACCTGCTCACTGCCCTGAGAGCTTCTCTAAAATCTTGCTTGCTTGCCCTTGTGGTTTTAGAGTACAAACTGAGAATACAAACTGGACCTGGAACAGAAGCCTTTCAGGAACTGTCCTGGCTTCCGTCCACTGTTAACCCCTCCTCTCCTCCACTCTCATGGCCGCTGCTTATTCCAACAGTCTGACGGTTTGCTCTGCAGTGTTTGCTTCATGTTCCTCCACACTTCCCAAGGTTTAAACAGTGCTGCCCTCAATGTTATTCAGTTAACTTTTTATTAAACACACAGTTGCTGGGGATGAAACCAAGCTGTGTGACCTTGGAGAGAAAGCCACCCAGATTGTTGGGCCTCATTGTGGCTATAAAACAGTAGTGAGAACTCATAACTGGATGCAGCTTGGCATTCTGTGACATAGGACTATGAGTTCAAACAAAGATTTGATGGCACCTAGTTCATCAAATGGATGGCTGGCTCTCATAGGGCTTTTTGTACTGTATGAGAGTCATTGTAAATAGGTAGATGGAAAGAAAGACCACACAGTAGGTGGGTCCGACTTAATGAGATGAATGATTCCAAAACAGATGATTAGTTCCTAGTACCTGAATAGCGTCTTACCTGCCATAGCATAAGAACGGGAAAGAAGGTGAGTATAGATGGAGGTTAAGAACTGGCTGGTTCCTTTTGTAGCTTCCAAAATACAACTGGGGCTGAAGATAGTTTAATTGGAAAATGCTTGAAAAGCAAACAAGAGAATGTGAATTTGATTCTCAGAGCCCACATAAAAACAAGATGTGATGGTGAATACTTGTAATCCCATGCTGAGGAGGAAAAGGGTTCAGGGCTCCCTGGCCACCAACCTAGCCTACTGGCTCAGTTCCAGGCCAGTGAGGTCCTATGTAAAAATTAAAGGTGGGTAGTTCCTGAGAAACAACATCTGGAATTGGCCTCTTGCCTCTATTTGCATATGTGAGTGTTCACACGGGTATACACGCACAGCAATTATTGTTAATTATTATTAACAAAATTTTAAAATACAAATACATTTCATATCTATACCAACTATAAATGATGATCATAATGTTTTAATTCAAGAATAAATGTGACAATTTTTTTATGTTTGTAGACTTTTGAGTACAAATATCAATATGCAATGTGTATGCATGTATACAATTGTTTCTAACACAAAAGGATGATATTTGTAATACAACTATATAATATTCTACCATTTTTTTATCCACAGCAATATCTCACTAATGCAGCTAACTTTAAAATAAAGGAAAGTTGATCCTTGTTAATAGTTGCAGAGTTTCAGCAGAGATTTATATTGTCATTTATTTAAACATTTTTTTCTATTTTCAACAGTGCTTCTGTTAGCATCCATTTTCATGTCCTCTATGACACATGCTTGATTTTATCAACACCCTGCTTCTTTTGGCTTAACGTCTGTAGGTACAGCAAAGCTGTTTGAAGTGTCAAAATTGGATGCCATTGTGAGATATTTTTACTCCTTTATTTAAGGCTTTTAAATTTTCCTGGTAAAATTTAAGTTAAAAAATGATGAAATTTAACACTACCAGACATTGGTTTAACAGTCTCATTATTGTGTGCATGTGTGTGTACACATATGTTTGTGTGTGAGCCAGCTTCTTTGGTGTTGGTGTTGGCTGCTTCATGCTCCAGGATGGCTCCCAAACGTCACTGTGCTTACCGACATGTGCTATCATGCCTAGGTTTATGTGGGTTCTGGGGATTCAAACTCACGTCCTCACACTTGCAAAGCAAGCACTTTGTACACTGAGCCATCTCTGCAGCCCACAGCACCATTTAAGAGGTTCACGGTCCCGTCAGTGGGTCTTGTGCACTGTGGTTCATTTTATACTGTTTCCCTGCCAACACTTAAGTCACATTTTAATCTTGGTCAATTGGGTAGGAGACAGAAAAAAATTGTGGCTATTTAATTTGCATTTTATATCAAAATTATTTTCATTTATTTCTTGCATATTAATATTTCTTCTTCTCTGAAATTCCTAATAAGGCTCTTTGTGAATCTTTGTGTTCTCCTACAGTGAGTTCATGGATTTCCTTATTAAGAATGACATCTGAAGTCAAGCAAGGCCTGCAGACAAAGCACTTGGGAAGCTAGACTGGAGGATCATTTGAGCCCAAAAATCTATGGCAGACCTGGACAATACGGATGGAGTAAGCCTTTCAAAAATGAAGGAGAGACATAAATTAATTTTGCTTATTAATTTTTTGTGCTGGTTTTTGTTTTGTTTTTTTGTTTTTGTTTTTGTTTTTTGAGTTGTCACAAGCTAGAGTCATCTGGGAAGAGGGAACCTGAACTGAGGAATTGTCTCCATCAGACTGGCCTTTGGGCAAGTCTTGGGGGACATATTCCTAATTGCTAATAGATGCAGGAGGGCCCAGCACACTGTGGGTGGTGCCCTTCCTGGGCACCTTGGTCCTGGTTGATTAGAAAGCGAGTGAAGTGAGTCTTGAAAACCGGGGCAGTAAACACTTTCCTCCATGCTTGCTTCCTCTGCTCCTTAAGCTCTTTCCCTGACTTCCCTCAATGATGGGCTACGGTCAGAAAGTGTAAGCCAAGCAAACCCCCTCATCCCCAAGTCACTTTTGGTCACGGTGTCTATTACAACAATAGAAAGCAAACCAGAGCAGAATTGGTATGAGAGAGTGGCTTGCTGGCTCTGACGGACCTCTCTACGCTGGTTTGGGGGAAGGTTGTGAAAGTGTTCAGAACTTTGGGCTGGAAAGGCTGTGGAGTACTCCAAGCTTAAGAGGGGCTGTTCTGTGGGAGCTTGGAAGAGACCACTGAAAGAAATGCAGGCATGGAGGCCTGGCTGTGCGTTCCAGAGGGAAGTCCCTCCAAGACCGTGTCAGAGCTGCTTGTGTGATATTTTCAATGAAGAATCTCTGAAAGTAAACGCTTCTGCGCTTCACTGGGACAGAAGATGCTCCTGCACAGGGACCAGCACCAAGACCAATGTAAACCCCTCCTCCCCAATGTGCTATTTGGGGATATTTGGATAGAGTAACAAAAGAAGTCACTAATGCACAGGGTGAGCTCCTGGAGACTGAGCCTGACAGTCTCATTGTTTCAAGGGGTTTCTGATTTATGGCACCAGCTCATCCAGTCATGTTTATTGTCTAAGTCAGTGTCCCCATAATAGTATTTTATTGTGTCAATAACTGTGTGCACGTGTACGCCATGTGCACATGTGAGTGTCACCCCATTCTTGATTTTGCTTTTATGGCAAAGGGCTCTTGACAGGTATTTTGCCATTCTATCTACCAGTTCCCTCCTCCACAGTTCTGCAAATTTTAGTAGAAACAAAGATATTCTTTCTTCTAATGTGGTTAGCTTAGCAAACCCCACTCATCCGGCACAAAAACATACCCCACTTGGCAGATACAAACTATCTCATCCTATGAATAAATACTTCTAAGGCTTATTATGACACAAGTTGGTATCACAATGCTTATTAAATGTTCGTAAAACATTTTCATTTCAGCTCATGGGAATGAACTGCATAGGACTATTGGGGTTGAAGCAGGTGCATCTAAGTGAACTCAGGCCATTTACACACTAAGGTTTCCGGTTTTAAATGGGTCCAGTTGATAGGTGGTACATATATCTGCATTCATCCCATCATTTTAAAAGACTGGCTCAATTCATTCAAGTTGGGATACGTATTAGCTTGTTTGTGAGTTACACAGAGCAAAACAAGGTTTGTTCCCACGTTCGCTCCACTCACGGTGTCTCTCTCAGACCCTGGAATTTTCGAGAATGCAAAGAGGACAACATGTAAAACTTTTATTTTCAAACCATTTATTTTTTTAAATGGAGGTTTCACTACGTGGAAGAGACATTTAGAAATGTCAGCTAGCTGAGTGTTTGGGGAACTGTAACTTAAGTGGACCCCGCGCCAATATAAATGTTCATCTGGGCTTAAACAACTCACTTTTAAATAGCTGAAATATCACAAGAGTTAGTGTCATTCCCAGAACAAGCCACCTGTGTCTTGGTAACATGAAGAGACTTTTAATAAAGATAGCTTTACATGTTTAAGCTTGGACACATCTCCACTATCTAAACATACAAGACGAACAGATGAAATCAGTAGGACATATTTGACTTAAAAAAGAAAAAGAAAGAAATGTTTGTGTAGACCAGAGATGGTATAAAGGACAAAATGGCGGTTTCAGGAATGGGGCTGGGCAGCACCCATGTAGCCCAGACAGAAACACTTCCTTTGGCTGGAAACCACAGAACAGCCTTGATGCAAGTACTTTGCAAAATGGTTGCATTTTCAAAGTCTGCCACAATCACAGTGTGCTGGGCTCTGGAGTAGTAAGTCAAAGCCTGGCTCTATGGGGCAAGTGCTCCAGAAGAGCTGGAGTGAGGAGCCCGTATCAGAGCTTTACCCTGAGGGTTAAGGTAAGGTTTCTCTAACTGTAAAGATCTGGGTTTCAGACAGACCCACCATCTTCCAGTAATTCATCAAAATGGCAAACACAAAGGGATAGAGGAGAAGCAATCGATGCAGCATGTAGACCTTTTAGGAAAGGCAGAGTTGGTCCTTTGGCCACATGTATGTAACGAAGGGCGGGTGACACTGAAGATGTGGATACCAAAGCCATCGTTCAAGAAGGAAACCCCATCAACATTACGATGGCAAGGCCGGAAGAGTCTGTGGAACAAGACTGCAAGACTGTGCGCTGAGCACTCCCCATTAACAGACATTACCCTCTGGTTTTACTGCAGGACTGTGCGTTGAGCACTTCTCATTACCAGACATTACCCTCTGGTTTTACTGCAGGATTGTGCACTGAGCACTCCCCCACATTACCAGACATTACCCTCTGGTTTTACTTTGAGCTTTTGCTACTGGTTTATGAGCTGTCCCTGCTCTAGCTTTGTTGCATGTAATAGTTTTTTAAAAATGTGTTTATTCTTTTATAATATCATACACATATGGATAAATGTATTTTTATCATATTTTCTCCATTATGCTCTTAACCCTTTACCCCTTCCACCAACCCCCTTTTCCCAACAAGTCCCTCTCCCATTTTCATGTCAAAAAATCTGTGTGACCTACTAAATTTAATCATAGTTGCCTACGTGAGCAGGGTTGGGGGGAACTTCAGCAAAAATAACTTACCAGCACCTACACCACTGAGGAGGGTGACTGCCCCTTCCCCAGGGGCCATTAATTCTGTCCTGCCAGAGACACCACTACTTGTATACAGAAAAGTATTCACTGACAATTTTCATGGCATCTACGAACCTGCACAAAACTGAGAAAGGTGTATCAATGGGATAGATGCACAAGTCATGCTACATATTCTGTGTGATCTATGCAATAGTGGAACCAAATCAATGTATTAAAATCATATATAAATGACATATATGGAATTCTGAACAAAAGGAGGAAATCTCAGCATAGTACATAAGTAACCCGATGAAGTGACACCAACCAGTACTTTGAAGACTCACAGAAGTAGGATCCATTATAAGGTTTACACTGAAATACAGTGATGTAAAAAATATGTTTAAGAATCTGTAACGCTCAAATCAGAATGGTGAAATGCAGGGAAGAGAGATAGAATGAGGGAGATATAGGGAGTTTGACTATGAGATAAAAATATATGAATGTGAAGCGAACACAGCAAAATGTCAATGTCTTTAGAAGCCAGGTACAACACCTGGACATTTGACATATCATGTTGGATTATTCATAGACTTCCTTAAGCATTTAAAATAGAAGTGCTATCCAGTGTCAC
>PVIU01022396.1:0-29450 GCA_004026605.1 Ondatra zibethicus
GTATAGGTACATATGTCTGTCAGTGCACATGCTCTGAGGCCAGAGTAAGCTATTGAGTGCCCTGCTCCTTCACTTCCAGCCTTATTCCCTTGAGGTTGGGTCTCTCACTGAACCTGGAGCTAGGTTGATAGCCAGTGAACCCAGAGATACTCCTCTTTTGGTCGCATACAGTGCTGGAGTTACACACATTTGTGGGCAAGCCTGCCTTCTTCAAGTCGCTGGGGATTTGAACTCAGGTCCTCATGCTGGAGCCACAAGCTCTCTTTCACACAGCACAGCACCGTCTCCCCAGACCCCACACTGTGGTGTTTGGGTTTTCTTTGTCTTCACCCTGGTCAGTACCGGAAGGCTTTCCTGAGCTTTGTCTGTTATCATGTCTACACTGCAACTAACTGTCTTGGGCCCTCAGAAACCCATGTGTGGCAAATGTTAGCTGGGGACACAAGATCATTCCCTCCCTGAGGCTTTCTGCTGTCACTTTACACCTAAGTCAGACCACATCATCCAGGCTGTGGATTTTCTGCCCCAGCACAGCTGGCCTCTCTGCTCAGCTGCCTTCCTGGGGACCTCTAGACACTCACCCAGCTTCCAGTTCCTGAGAAAATCGGATCTGCCAGCAAAGAGGCCAAGGAGAGAAACGTGCCTGCTGACATGAATTTGTCCCAGAAGCCCCAGGAGCAGGATGGGTCAAGCGAGGTAAGCAGCAGCTGCCTGGAGCCCAGTTCTGTGAGACCAGAGGACAGGCATGGGAAGTAGACAGACTTGCTGCTCTGGCTGAGAGCAGCCCATGGGCCAATGCCCCTGCACCACCCGGTCTTTCTGTCGCTCATTGTCCTGCCTCTTGGTGCTTAGATTTAGATGTAGCCCTCAAACCTGCATCCCAGCTCCAGAGTCCCCAATCCTTATCTTCTTGTCCCATTTCATAGCCACTGTCATTTTGTGAATATGTTGAAGGAGTTTGTTTGATGTGGATGCATGGCAGGTAAGTCTTGGAGACCATGTGTGTCTGATGATGCCTTGCCACAAATCAAAATCTAACGGCTTACTTCTCTAGCAGTGGGTGGGGCCTGGGAGAACATGGTTGGTAAGAGACAGACTAAAGTCTCATTCAACATCCATGAGCGTCTTCTGGGTCATGGATGGACTGTTTACATGTAACAGTGTTGGAGATATTCTGACATGTGAGTTTCTGAATTAATGAGGATTCCCAAAGCTAAAATGGAGCAAGCAATGCAGGTGATTCTGTGCAAAGTCTTCAGTCTCCGAGTGTTTCTTCTTTGTCCAGTTCTCAGCTTTCCTTGGCAGTTTACCACTCTGTGAACTCTCAGTGTCAGGCTGCTTATTCCTCTTTGAAGTATTCATGACAACCCATTTCTGGCTGCTTCGGGGAAGAGAAGTATGCATGTACACGAGATGGAAGATTATTTTTACCAACTTTTTTGACTTCTGAAATATTCAAATAATATATATATTATTCATATAATATGAAATAGATATTTTCTGGAAAGACTAATGATATGTCACAGTAAAGGATCACTGAACTACATTGTTATGTGTAATGTGATAACTAACTCAAAATGAACCACACTTTGTTATTACAGAGATTGGTGTCCTTTGAGGATGTGACTGTGGACTTCAGCCAGGAGGAGTGGCGGCGCCTGGACTCTGCCCAGCGACGCCTGTACCAGGACGTGATGCTGGAGATCTACAGCCACCTCTTGGCAGTGGGTGAGCACAGCTGGCCTGGGGGTCCCCCTTCTTTTTGTAGAACATGATGGGGGTATCAAAAGTGTGCCAAGGCTTTTCCCTATGGGTTGTCCTGATAGTTCATTACTTTTAAACATGCTAAGTTAATTATTCTGTGCCCACTACAAAATGTTGATTTTTTCCAATCAGCCAGTGGCCTCTAAAGCCTAAAGGCCATACACCGAGCAAATATTCTTCCAACTTACAGGGTACCCCATTCCCAGCTCCGGGGCCATCTTCAGGAAAAAGAAAAGAAAGGGGGCATGGATGGGAGAGGCTAAGTTCCCACATCAGCGGTGTTGGTGTCAAGGTGAGTGACCTGGATGGAGGTCGATGTCACTGGTGTCCCTCATCCATCCTCATTATCCATCCCTAGTGCTGGGCCCCTACTTTGCTGTCACTCTCTGCAGCTTATGGTGCAGCCTACTGTGAAATGACCTCGCAGTGGGTCCCACGCCTGCCTCCTGCTCCAGCTCTCTACAACCAGTGCTGCAATGCTTTGTGAATATGGACTAGGAGTGAGGGTACGGTTCTCAGGGTGGACAATGGGTATGAATTGCCTCATCAGGGAGATTACCAGAAGGTCGACACATAGATTTTTATTTGTATACCTTGTCTACAAACGACAAAAAAAAAAAGCATATGAGGGAAACTTAATGGTGGTTGATGATACAGATAAATGCATTGGAGGATCAATGCATTGGGTAAATGTGTTGGTTAGGAAGGAAATTGATCTTTTGTTTTCATGTTAACCATGGTTAGGGCTGGGGATGTGTCTTAGCGGTAAAGTGCCAGCCTAGCAGGCACAGAGCCTTGGGTTCATTCCCCAGTGTGATAGAAGTATAGACAGACAGCTGTGTCAGCATTGATAAGATACATTACTGAGGTAGAAAGCTTTTTAGCATAGTTGGCGATAGTTTGCGTTGGATATGTTTAAGTTAGTTTCATTGTCATGTTCCTACACGAGCCGTCACTATGTGTTTTCCTCTCCTGGTCCTTTCCCCAGTGACCTCCTCCAGTCGCCTGGTGCTGGTTTCTTCCCTTGCCACAAATCTCCCTTCTGCCTGCATGTCACATATGTCCCACCACTCTTTCTTTCTCCTTCCTCCCTTAAGATCCCTTTTCCTTTCACGGTACTTTTTCTATTTTCACTGTTTACACACAATACATGTAGAGATACCTGTATACATACATACAGAAATTAAAATCTGGAGTCTACATGTAAGAAAAAATGTGGTAGTCTGAGTCTCAGTTGATTCATCTGACATAATGATCTCAAGTTCCGTACATTTTGCTACAGTTTCCATGATTTCACTTTTCTTTATGACTAACTAGAATCCCATTGTTTATATATTCTACATTTCTTAATACATCCATCTGTTGAGAGACATCTCTTAGTGCAGCCATGAATATGGCTGTGCAAGTGTGTCTGCTGATGTTGCTACGGAGTTCTTCAGGATGTGTGTAGGTCTAGCTGGGTCATAGGGCAGTTCTACTTTTAGTTCTTTGAGGACCTTCTGCTAGCTTCTTTAGTGACTTTCCATGTCCTGCAGCAGTGGGCAGTAGGCAGGGGTTTCCGTGTCCTGCAGCAGCGGGCAGGGGTTTCTGTGTCCTGCAGCAGTGGGCAGTGGGCAGGGGTTTCCGTGTCCTGCAGCAGTGGGTGGTAGGCAGGGGTTTCCGTGTCCTGCAGCGGTGGGCAGTGGGCAGGGGTTTCCATGTCCTGCAGCAGTGGGCAGGGGTTTCCGGGTCCTACAGCAGTGGGCGGTAGGCAGGGGTTTCCGTGTCCTGCAGCAGTAGGCAGGGGTTTCCGTGTCCTGCAGCAGTGGGCAGTGGGCAGGGGTTTCCGGGTCCTACAGCAGTGGGCAGGGGTTTCTGTGTCCTGCAGCAGTAGGCAGGGGTTTCTGTGTCCTGCAGCAGTGGGCAGAGCTGTATCTTTCCTTGAATGCATTTGTCATCTGTTCCTTTGCTAATAGTCATTATGACTGGGATGAGCTAGAATATGAAAGAAGTTTTAATTTGCATTTCCCTGAATATTGAATATTTTTTCAAATACTTATTGGCCATTTGTATGCCTTTTAAGAAGTATTCATTAAATATATTAACTATTTCTTGATCGGAGAATTTGGTGTTTTGGGCGTTTGATTATTTTATAGTTCTTCATATAGTCTATATGTTAGTCTAAGTTAGACTTTTTTCTCCAGTACATAAGGCTGTCTCTTCATTCTAGTGATTGTCTCTTTTGCTGTGCAGGTTTTTAATTTTATATAATTATATTTACCAATTCACAGGATTTTTTCCTGTACTATTGCCTTCTTTTCCTAGAAGTCCTAACCCATGCCTGTATCTTTAAGAGTTTTGCATCTGTCTCCCTTTAGCAGTTTCAAACTTTCATACATTACATTAAGATCTTCAGTCTGTTAAAAGTTGTTAACCATTTATTCTAAATTTTCCAAGTTTTTTAATGTAAGATTTCTGCAGTGATCTGTTGTGTGTGTTGGAATCAGTTGTAATAGCCTCTTGTTCATTTCTAATTTTATTGACTCTTCTCTCTGTGTCAGTTTAGCTAGAGGGTTTTATGTATGTGTAGGTGTTTTGCCCACACATAGGTATATGCACTATCTGTGTGCAATGCCCTCGGAGGCCAGAAGATGGCATCTAATCCCCTAGGACTAGTGTTACAAAGAGTTGTGAGCCACCATGTGGGTGCTGGGAACTGAACCTGGGTTCTCTGGAAGAGCAGTCAGTGCTCTTAACAGCTGAGCCATCTTTTGAGCCCCAACCTCATTTATCAACTTGTTTCCTTCTGTGTATTGTTCTGTTAATTTCCATTTCATTAATTGCTGCCTTGATCTTTATTTTTTTCTTTCCATCTACTACTTTGGATTTTGCCTTTTTCTTCATTTTCTAAGATCTTTAGTTGCATCATTAGGTTGAACTCTCTTCTTTCTTTAATGTAAATATCTCAGATATCAACTTTGTCTTAGAACTGTCATTAGTATCCAAAGAGTACAGAAATGTTTTAATATCCTCCCTGATTCTTTGAGACTCACTGTTTTATGTCCATGTATCTGTGCAGTTTCTCTTATTGTTGGTGTCTATTTTATTCCATTATGGTCTTTTAAGATACCAGAAATTGTCTCAAATTTTTTGTATTGTTCAGAGTTGCTTTGTAACCTAGCATGTGGTCTGTTCTTTGAGAAACTTCTATGGGAATATTCTGTAGATATCCCTTAGATGTGTTTGATAGGTTGTAGAATTTTCTTGTTTAGCTTTATTTTTGTGTGCATGTGTGTGTATCTGTGTAAATACCTGCCACATGTATGGGGTTTCCACAGAGTTCGGAAGAGGATGTTGGACCCCTGGAGCTGGAGTTAGCAGGACTCTGTGAGCTGCCTGATGTAGGTACTGGAAACTAAACTCCATTCTTTGAAAAAGCAGCAAATGCTTTTAACTACTCTCATATCACAGTATGAGACTGGAAAAGGAAGGAAAGGCTACTGTATATGTAAATTGATGTTAGAAAAGAAAAACTTTCTGATCTTAGGTTGTAGCTCAAGGATAGAGTGCTTTCCTAGATGGAGTAAGACAGAGAGCTGGGGACATGATTATATGAGGACTTAACTAGGTGAAAATATGGGCAAAAGGCACAAGTGTGCTACTTCTTGCCCTCCATATATAGGGTATGTAGGTACCCTATATAAATTAAATGTGTTGTTTTTGTCAAGTCTTCCCTACAAATATTTGGAGCCATATTAACCACTGACCTAAGTATTCATATTAGTATTTCTTCATCTGTAAAACAGGAAGAGTAGTTATAGTTGCCTTAGAGGATGGTTGGGGTAAAATGAGTCTGTTTCCATTATAAAGAAAGCGGCCTATATGGCGGATGTTCTGTGCCTGACGTCTGGCTGCCGTAAGGGATGTGGTTATGTTCTACTCAACGTCAGAAACACCTCGCTGTGTATTAGCTCCGTGTGATTCCTCATGCTTCCTGCTCACTATGCCTGTTCTCTCATCTCTTTCCTTCTTCCAGAAGTGGAATCAGAGTTTTCTGCCCCTCGACCAAGAGTTTCTGAGACTGCAGCATTTCAAACTAGTAAGGCGAGTGAAATCACAAGACACGCTCTGTGGTGTTCTGTTGAAGGACTGTGGCAAGATCCTGACCCTACAAAAAGAAATCAGCAAAACCAGAAAGCATCTTGGAGTGCTGCTGCTTCCCTCAACAAGAAAGCACAGAGCACAGCCAGAAACTGTGGATGCAGAGAGCCTGGGGAAGCCACTCCTTTGGTGTCCAGCCTTATTTCTACACAAACGGGAGCTCCGAAGGGACTTACAAACAGTTTGAGGCATAACCTAGAAGCAACTGGTGAAGATCAAAGCAATATCACTAGACAATTTAATGATGTTGTTACATCTGGTCAGCTCTTCATGCAAGACTCTTCTAATGCTAACCATACAATTCCTCATGAAGGCCAGAATTCACACAAAGGTAACCAGTGCAGAAAAGTTCTCATCCATAAAAACATACTTGGACAGCAAGAAGGGCATTCTCAGGAGAAACCAGATGAATCCCCTGAATGTGGAAAGGTCTTCTATGACATGTCTGCTTTCAGGGAACATCAGGCACCTCACGCTAGAGAAAAGCCTTTTGACTGTCACAAGTGTGGGAAAGCCTTCCCCCAGAAGTCAGAGTTGACCTCCCATCAAGAAACTCACATAGAGAAACCTTATGAGTGCCCCGACTGTGGGAAATCATTTAGTCGTACATCCAACCTGCAGGTTCATCATCGAATCCACACTGGAGAGAAGCCTTATGAGTGCCGTGACTGTGGGAAATCCTTCAATAATACATCCCAACTGAAGGTGCATTATCGAATACATACAGGGGAGAGACCTTATGTGTGCCCTGTATGTGGGAAAGCCTTCAAGCAGAAGTCAATCCTCAGCACTCACGAGACAATTCACACCGGGGAGAAGCCTTACAAATGTACCGTCTGTGGGAAATTATTTAGTTGTACATCCCGACTGAAAGTCCACTATCAGATTCACATGAAGGAGAAACCTTATGAATGTGGTGACTGTGGGAAAGCCTTCAAGCGCAAGTCAAGTCTCACTGTCCACCAGAAAATACATATTAGACAAACACACCATGTATGCAGTGAGTGTGGGAAAGCATTCAGTCAGAAGGCAGAGCTCAGCACGCACCAGAGAACCCATTTGGGCAAGCATTCTCACAAATGCGATACCTGTGGGAAGGCGTTTACTTATGTCTCCCAACTGAAGATGCACCATCGAGTTCACACAGGGGAGAAGCCTTACAAGTGCCGGGACTGTGGGAAGTCATTTACTTACTCATTCACACTGAATGTGCATTGTCGAACTCACGAAGTGGAGAAACCTCACAAATGTACTGTCTGTGGGAAAGCCTTGGCTTCCAAGTACCAGCTCGAAGAGCACAAGCGGATTCACACAGGAGAGAAACCGTATGTGTGCACTGAGTGTGGAAAAGGTTTTCATGGTAGGTCGGGTTTCCTGAGGCATCAGATAACTCACACCAGGGACAAACCTTTTGTCTGTCACAAGTGTGGAAAGGCCTTCTTTCAGCGCTCACAGTTGACGTCTCATCAGCAGACACACACAGGAGAGAAGCCTCATGAGTGCCGTTACTGTGGGAAATCCTTCAGTCATACGTCCCAACTGACAGTGCATCATCGAATTCACACAGGGGAGAGACCTTACAAATGCAGCTACTGTGGGAAGTCATTCAGTAATTCCTCCCAAATGAAAGAGCATCTCCGAATCCACACTGGAGAGACACCGTATGCATGTTCTCAATGTGGGAAGGCCTTCAGCCGGAGATCATCCCTCAATCTACACACAAAAATTCACACTGGAGAAAAACACCACGTATGTAGTGAGTGTGGGAAAGCCTTTAGTCAGAAGTCGGTACTTCGAACACATCAGCGAATTCACACCGGAGAGAAGCCTCACAAATGCCGTGACTGTGGGAAAGCCTTGGCTTCAAAGGGCCAACTCCGAGATCACCAGAGAATTCACACAGGTGAGAAACCCTACGTTTGCACTGAATGTGGGAAGGGTTTCTTTGGCAGGTCATCTTTGCATAGACATCAGATAACTCACACTAAGGAGAGACCTTTTATCTGTCAAAAATGTGGGAAAACCTTCATCCAGAAATCATCATTGATATCACATCAACAAATTCATACAGGCGAGAAACCCTACGTGTGCCCTGAGTGTGGGAAGGGCTTCTACAATAAGTCCTCTTTGCCTAGACACCAGATGACTCACACTAGAGGGAGATCTTTTATCTGTCAACAATGCGGGAGGGCATTCCTGCAGAAGTCCGTGTTGAAATGCCATCAGCGAACACACACTCGCAAGAAGCCATAGGAATGCCATGGGAAACTGTTCCATAACATATAGTCCTGAAGGCCATCGTCAAACCAGAGAGCAATCAGAGGACAAGAAGTCATCCAGCATCAGCCCAACTGGATGTGCAGCACTGGATTCACACTGGGGGAAGACACTATTGTATTCTGAATGAGGGAGGCCTTCAGCAACGTGTCAGATAGCAATAAGCACCAAGCAGCTCACACCAGACACAGTTCTTACAGGCTCGGTTTGGGTGTGAAATCCTTTTCCAAGAAATTAGTTTGTAGTCTCTGTTTCCACCTGAGGTATAATTCTTAAATTACTTGAAGAAAATGTTTTAAAAGAACGTATTGTACATTATATCTTCTCTACGTTAAATTATCTAGATTGCACTGCTTTTTTAAACACATTATTCATGAGAGACATTTATAGTATGGTTATGGGTTTCATCCTAGGAGAAAACCCTAAAGCAATGGACTGAGAAAAGTTTCTCTAGAGAAAATGGCAAAAGACACATTGTTACCAGACTATAGAAAAGTTTTGGGGATTTTGTATCAACAATATTCCTGTTAATTGTTAGATAGTAATATTTCTATAATGCAAGAAGGGAAAGGACAAGATGGTATTATCTCTCAAAAATATGTCTAATGTGTATGTATGGTTGCACATTTGTTTGTATAACATCAATGTTTACATACGCATTGCCTTAGACTAGTGGGGTGTGACACAGAATTTATTGCCTAACAGGAGTTTCTTTTTTAAGAGTCTAATGTGTTATTCATACCATCTTGAGGCTGCACTATCAGTAATTAATTCATCTTTTCATCATATGAAAGTAACTTTTGAGGTAAATCCATAAGTGAAATTCTATAGCCTTCACTGCTCCTTGTATTGTAACTTTTCTCTTTTGTGAGTAGCTCAGCTTATATTTTCTCCATGTGGCCCATCTGTAGTGAGCTACACAGACAGAACCAGCCATCTGTTAGAGAATCAATGAAGACTTCTTCATATTTTTGTGCAGGCTTCTAATACACACAAGAAGACAGTAAATGTGTGTGTGTGTATGTGTGTGTGTGTGAATGTGAGTGCACATGCATGAGTGCCAAGGCACATGTGTGAAAGATAAAAAATAATTTGTGAGAATTGGTTCTTTATTAACAACATGCAGGTCCCCAAAATAGAACTCAGGTAAGTCATCAGGCATGGCAACATGTGCCATTAGCCATTGAGCAAGCTCATGCCATCCTATGGATTTTCTTTTTTTGAGACAGAGTCTTACTATGTAACCTTGGCAGAACTGGAGCTTACCAGGCTGGTCCTGAACTCTCAGAGACCCACCTGCTACTGCCCCCCAAGTGCTGGGACTAAAGGCATGCAACACCATGCCTGCTTGAATTTTTGAAATAAAGTTGTATGCAGCATAACCACGTTCATTTGTATATATATCCTGGTGATGGTTTGTTGTCCCACTATACAATTGAGTAATGGTGGGAGAGACCATGTGGTCTCCGAGCTACGAATGTTTCCTTTCTGGCACTTGACAGAATGTATTTGCCGGTGTGTGACACATACATGACTATTCACATAATCCTTTGTTTTATAAAAAGCAAACCACATCTGTGTGTATATTGTTTTTCTACTCTAAAATATATACTTTCGTTGGCAGTGTGGTATTCTATGAAGTTGAAATGCCATAATCCAGAGCCAGGTGTGATGGTGCACGCCTTTAATCTCAGCACTCAGGAGGTAGAGGCAGGCAGAACTCTTGAGTTCGAGGCCAGCCTGGTCTACATAATGAGTTACAGGGCAGGTGGGGCAATAAAGACCCTGTCTCGACAACAGCAAAAAAATTGAAATATCTTCCTGGAAAGGATGAAGGAAAATAGTCAGAAAGGGGGAGCCAAAGAGAAGGGTAACTGGATTCAACTGAAGCAGCAGCCTATTCCACCTAAATAAATAGACTTTGTGAGAACTAACAGAAAAAATAGCTGAGATGCTGCAGCCTGTTCCCCGTGAGTCATTGTTTAGTGTTAAAAAACAAAAACAAAATAAAAGAAAAAAAATCCTTGACTGTAAACAAGAAAACATGGAATAAGGAGCTGAGCTGAGAATTCTCTGAAGAAGACATACAGTCAAATTCTTTTAAAGCGTTTAGCCTCCTTAGCTACCATCTCACCCTGTCCGGAACAGCCACTATCAACTGACAGCAATCTGCCGGGGTGAAGAAAGGGAGCCTTTCTGACTGCTGGGGGAATGTAGATTGTTGAACTCTAATGAAATCAGTCTGGGGTTTTGTTGCTGTGTTTGGTTTTTTGGATTGGATTGGATTGGATTGGATTTTGAGACAGAATCTCACTATGCAGCCCTAGTGGTGGTTTCTGAAATTACTGTAACCTGAACTACCCCATGACCCAGCCACTTCTGGATATACATCCTGGGAATCTGTACCGTACCACAGAGATACGGACACACCCATGTTTATACAATAGCGAGGAAACAGGATCAGTCTAGATGCCCATCCATAGAGATGGATGTATAATGAGGCTATAGTATAAATACAATAGAAATTTATGGGTCATGAAAATGAAATTTACAGGAAAATGACGTGTTCTCCCTCATACACAGATGCTAACTTCTGATTTTATGTATGTGCAGCTTCAGCTTCCGAGTGTTTCCAGTGGCTTCTCCCCTCCTATGAGGCAAGTGCTTCATCCTGGTAAACAGCTGTGGTTTGGGCTGCAAGACAGATGGGCATTGTGCAAATCTAAACTAAACTAAAATCTCCGTTCTGAAAGGAAAAATTCTGAAAGGACAAGGTTGTGCCTGAGATATAATAAATGGGTCTAATTAGCAATAATGATATGTTTAGAAGTCCAGATAAATGAAGAGCAGAGATTGACATTCACATGATACTAACTGTAGTGGGCTTTACTCTAATTTTGCCCTCTGGTGATGAATGGCTGAGCCCACTCTTCGAGTACCCTGGAGCTGTATCTTTGATGATGAAACTGTGTTCTCTAAATCATCACTCCTGTAGTCTGTTTTCAATGGGATTGTCTGTGATCCGGGTACGATGGCATGTTGTTGTAATCCTAGCACCTGAATGGCATAGAGAAGAAGAGTGGAGTAAGTTAAGGGCCAGCCTGGTCTACGTAGTTCTAGCCCAGTGGTTCTCAACTCTCCTAATGCTGTGACCCTTTAATACAGTTCCTCATGTTGTGGTGACCCCCAACAATAAAATTATTTTTGTTGCTACTTCATAGCTGTAATTTCACTACTGTTACAGATTGTAACGTAAAGATTTTTGGAACTAGAGGTTTGCCACAGGTTGAGAACCACTGTTCTAGACCACCCAGGGCTAGAATGTGTTTACCCTGGAGATAACTCACACAGTCTTTGACCTTGTTCTCCTACTCCATTAGGCCTACCGATGCATTCATTACAGTGCTAGCTGCTGTCCCCATTGACTGGTCTCTCTCCATCTGCCATTGTTTCCACTGTCCACCTAGCTCTGCATTGTTTCTGTTATGTAACAGTAAGAGCAGGTGTCTATCCTCTGGGAACCATGAAGTAACCCCAGTATGAAGTACATGATGGTTCATCTTAGCGTCTCATCTTTAATATTCCATATGACTTCACTTCCTATTCCTAATAACCCCACATAGTTTTCAACCTTTGAGAAATCAGAAAGGGCCTGTGGGGTGACACACACCTTTAATACTAGGACTCAGGAAACACAGGCATGGAATGAGAGTTCAAGGCCAGAATGATCTACTTGGCCAGTTCCAAGCCAGTCAAGCCAACATAAATGAGACCATCTCAAAAATAAGAACCCTTTTATGTTCTGGTTATAATAAAGAGAAAATGTGAAGAAAAGGAGAGATGGCTCAGTGGTAAAAGGTAACATGTTGCTCCTGCAGATGTCCTGGATGCTGTGAATTCAACATGCAGGCAAAAATACATAAAATAAGTCTAATAAAGTAAATCAGATACAGGGGAAAGGTACTTTTAGCAACAGTAGTCTCTTAGAAAAAGATACGCGTACAAGTAGCAATGCAAACCCCTGACAAATGTGAGACAGTCTTGGACTTTCATTGTATCACATTCGCCTGGCTATATGGAACTGACGCACTTTGATGGTGACTTCCCTGTCACTGAAGTGTGGGTGACACTTTCTGAAAGCACAGAAACCACCAGATGAGCCATAGTAAGTACTGGCAAGATTGACCGCCCTAGTGGTGGTGCGCATGCGCATCATCCACGAGTGGGGGATGTGGTAATGGGCTGAAGGAACCATTATTCAAATCGGAAGTAGCTAAGAATCGTCACATCGGCTCAGATCTTTAGGTAGTTCGCCTCAGCTATCGTTGCCAGGACAGCGTGGGTGTTTGGAGTCCGAACTCTTGGTATCGTGGGTGGCTGCGGGCGGAAGTCGCGGACCTGCGGGCCGTGCGCACAGCTCTCTGCCGTGCAGTGAGGTGAGTGGCTGCGGGGCAGGGCGGGCGCTGTGCTGCCGAGCGCCGGTTTGTGCCGAGCGACGGCTGCGGAGGCTGCAGGGGGATGCGTGGGTAAGGTGGGGACCTTCGATTTAGTTTCATTCCGTTCTTGCGGTTTTCCGCGTCTTCTATGTTTTGTCACTTCCCAGTGTGCTCTCCTGTGGGAATTCACACGATCGTCCGTGAAAATTGTGTCAGGACGTTCGGGGCAGGACTCAGTGAGTGTGCGCTGCAGGAGCCGATCCTGGGTGGGAGCTGGGAGCTGGGAGCTTCAGGACGAGGATCTTGATACCGTGATTGCCTTAGGAGCCAGGCGAGAGGGCTGCTCAGGCAGCGATGAAGCCCTGGGGCCCGTGTACCCTGCTTTGAGGGCAACCGCGCTGCCTTCTGGTCTGCTAGTGTTTAAGTAGCTGGTAACTGGAGCCCTGGCCCCTGGTCAAACACTAGCCTGCAAGAGGAGAAAAACTCCAAAGAGTAAGTGAAAACGGGAAAATGAATTTTTTTACGTTTTGGCCCAAAGTGGGAACCCAGTTTCCTCCATCAGTTTCTGCTAAGCAGTATTAACAATGGAGGGAGCTGCATGAAAGCCAGGAGATACGCATAGGTATGTCTGCTGTGGGTTTAGTCACCTGGGCCGGGACATAAGCCTTGGTGTTCAGGCCATTTCCTTTCCCCGAATTATATTTCCTGTGTAGAGGTGGAGTTTAAAACAAACAACAACAACAAAAAGGATTTTTTTTTTTAAGAAACTAATCCTAATTCAGTTCCTATTGCCCATTTACATAACTATTGGGATCCTTTGCAGATGTGAGGCCTGATCGGAGGTTTGGCCTGTGCTTGGACCGTGGATGTGGTAAGAATAGGTGACTAACAGGTCAGCGGATTGGTGCTGTAAAGAGGTTTGGGGGCAGAAGCCTGGGTTTCTGCATCCTCATCTAGTAAACCTATTGAAGAGACCAGTGAGGACGAAGAGCACAGAAGGGACACTGGAGGGATGGTTCAGCAGGGCTGCCCGCGCCCGTTCACAAGGTGGCTTTGAACTGCCTGGAACAGTTCCAGGGGCTGTGGTGCTCTCTTCTGGCCTCCAGGGCACTGCTTGATTTGATGCACAGATGCGTAGACAGACAACACACACACAGACACGCACACACATAATTTTACATTTTTTGAATAAGAATAAAGCTTTTAAATTTTTTTTCTCTAAGCCTCCCATAAACTACTTTTTCCAACTAACCCCCATGTGGTGGTTTAAAAGAAAGTGACCCCGAAGCAGTGTCACTATTAGAAGGTGTGGCTTTCCTGGAGTAGATGTGGCCTTGAAGGAAGTGTGTCACTGGGCTTTGAGCTCTTTTTTTTCTTATTGTTCAAGTTCCCTGAGTATGACACTGAGACCACTTCCTGTTGCCTTCTGATCAAGATGTAGCCAGCACCATGTCTGCCTGCATGCTACCATCCTCCCCACCATGATGATAATGGACTGAACCTCTGAACTGTAAGCTGCCACCTCCATTAAATGTTTTCCTTAATAAGAGTTGCCATGGTCATGGTGTCTCTTCACAGCAATGGAACCCTAGCTAAGACACTGGCTTCTTTTGAAAAAAAATTAAGGAAAAAACAAACAGCAGAAGCTGAGATTCCATAAATTGGTTGCATTAGGCAGAAAAGAAGTAAATGACCCCATGTCTGTCTCTAGTGTTCTGATTTGGAGTCTAGGTTTAGAAATGAAGAGTTGTGTGTTACAGTAGCCACGCAGGGTGTGGTGGCACACACTGCCCTGTAATCTTAGTGCTGTTGAGGAAGAGGTTGGAGGATCACTGCACATTGACAGCCAGGCTGGGGATAAAATAGGTTAGGAATTGGAACAGAGGAAAAGTCAGAGCCAAAGTGAAGAAGACATACACACTGTTTTTTAAGGAAAAACAGTTCTGTGTGTGTGTGTGTGTTTTGTTTTTAAGACTTATGTATATGAGTGTTTGACTGCATGTATATAGGTATGCCAAGTGTGTTCCCCTGGAATTAGGGTTACAGGGGTTGTGAGCCACACATAGGTGTGAACCCGAGACATCTGCAAGAGCAACAGTCGCTCTTAACCGTTGAGCCCCGTTTCTTTTCCTTCCTTCCTTCCTTCCTTCCTTTTGCCGGGGTGTCCTGTGTACCCTGGCCAGCCTGCGACTCAGTTCGTAGACAGTCTGACCTCAGGCGTGGTTGTGCTGCTCCCTCTGCAGTGCTGGGGTTGTAGGTCTACAACTGAAGTTTGGTTTAAACCGCCCCGTGCTAAAGGTCCTTCATGGCTGATGAACTGGGAAGTCCTACAGAGGTTGTAGAGACGGTGTTTATTACAGGTGTGCAGTCTGACGGTCTTTAGCTGTCTTTTGTCCCCTCAACAGTTAGTCAATATCCATCTATGGATTTTACTTAACCAGCCCACTAGTTTTCAGCAACTGAAAAACTAAGAATGTCATTGGAGAGCATGTGAGGCCTGGTATAGAGATTTTCCCACCTTATTGTAGCCTGCCTCTGATGGTCCCACCATTTTTTTTGTTATTGTTTTGGTGTGTATGTTATGCACATGTTTATTTGACTGTGGTTACATATATGTGTACACGTGAGCATGGAAGCCAGAGGATATCATCCAGTCTTTTCCTCAAGCCCTCTCTATCTCACTTTTTGAGATAGGGTCTCTGTTATCTTTGTGTGTGTGTGTGTGTGTGTGTGTGTGTGTGTGTGTTTTGTGTGGACACAATGTAGGACCTTGTACAGCCTCATTTGCCTCCTCTTAAAACACCAAGTATAGGAGTGCCTCTGGCGTACAGCTGGAAGATCGTTTGGAAAATAAGCTTATCAGCTTATTAGCTTACTAGCTGATTTTTCGTCATCTTGTGAACTGCCCGGCTGATGAGCCTCATCCTGTATCAAATTCCCATTGCCAGTGGCAACACCTCATCTTTGCTTTACATCACCTTCCTTAAGACTTATGACTTAACTGTGGTCACAGTTAAGAGGTAAAAAGAAGAACTGGACATTTCTGGGCTTTTTTTGCTCTGCAGACCTTCAGGTGGGGCCTTCAACTCTTTGTGGGCAAATGTTGGGTGAGTGATGATATAGTCATGAACTTTCCAGGGTTTTCTGGTATCTTTCTACACCTCTAGGTAAGGCTGATCTCTGCGCCGCAACTCTATGTGGATTCCCCCACATGCTGAAGTATCTTCAGAATCCTGAGAAAATCAGAGGCAGACCAAGAGTAGAAACCGCAAAGAACATGCCTACTGACATGAATTTCTGCCAGATGCCCCAGAGGTTAGCAGCAGAAGAGCAGAATGGATTGTGTGAGGTGAGGAGAGATGCCCCAGGTTCCATTTTTCACAGCTAGATTGTAGAAGTTGGAAGCAGCAGATTGGATTCCTGTTCCGGAGACAACTCGGAGGATGAAACTTCATCGTTCTTCATCTTGTCACTGACATGCTCATTGGGCTACTTCTTAGGGTTAGGTTTATCTGCCCATCTATGACTTCCTGGAGTCTGTTTCTGTTCAACCCAGAGGATTGACAAAACAAAGAAGTAGGTAAATCCAAGTCTAACTTAGCTTGGTAAACCAGAGAGCTTTTCGTATTTATTAATTATGGTGGTGTGTATGAAGTGCAGCCCTCAGAGGCGTGGGGCACTTAGACAGCCGCACTATCACCACCTGTCGCCTCCTTTCCTGCTGTCTGCCCAGCTTACACGTTTATATAACATGAAGGAGTGGTCTCTTGAACCTCCCTTCCTCCAGGAGGGAATGTTTCAATGCCAAGCTAACACCTAGTAGCATGGTCTTTATCCCACATGTATACAGATCCCTGAGCCTTTGACTTTCTCTCCCACTTCATAGCTACACATTGGCTTCTCAAAGCTCAGTACCTTAATTTTTTAAAATTATATTATTTTGTGTTTGAATGTTTTGCCTGCTTGTATATCTGTGTTCCATATGCATACAGTAAGTACCCATGGTGGCCAAAAGAGGGCACTGGATCCTAGAACTGGAATTCAGTTGTGAGCTACCATGTGGGTGCTGGGAACTGAACCCAGATCTCTGGAAGCCAGTACTCTTATCTGCTGAGCCCTTTCTTAAGCCTAAACCTGAGTATTTTAAAATCGTAATTCAGATATGTTGAGCTAAATTAAGTGTGCTGTTAAGCCCATTCCATCTGTTTGTAGTTAATATGGCTACTGGAAATTTTGAGATGACTTGTGGCTGCCATTATATCTGCATTCGAGATTTCTGTCTGGAAAAGGATCAGACTCCAATTTTATTTTATTCATGTAAGAACATTTCACAGTGGTAACATGCCTGCACTATTGTATCCTGCCACGTTCACATCATGCTGGTCACCTCTCTCCTGTGATGCTAAAGTCGCTGGGTTCAGGAGTCATCAGCCCCAAATCCTACCTCGTGTAGCTCTGCAGTGCTTCTCTGTGTGGTGCAGCAGCCGTGGTCGAGGAGGAGGGTGGGGCAGCAGTGCCGGCCCTTCTGGCTGCTTCTGCACCTTCAGTGCTGCTGATGGCAGACCCTTCCAGCACCACATCTAGATGACACAGATTGGGTGCAATAAGGAAGACCAGCCTGTTAAATGTGAAGATCTTTAGTCCCTGCAGTTAATTATTTAAGTGACAGTCCATGACTCTAAATTAAAAAAGCCAAACTCTTTTCACCTACTTCTGACCCACCTTGTGTGTCTCCGGGTAACAGCCACTTTTCAGACATTGTGGATGTTACTGTCTCCTCCTACTCCCTGAAACCATGGCTTTTCCTTCCGTTCCACTTTCGTTCTAGTTCTCTTCTAGAATATAGTGCTCTCTATATTCAATTCATACTTCTCACTTCCAGTTCATGTTGCTGTACTCTGATTAGCATGACAGGCATTTCCAGCTATGTGCCTAATTTGCCCTTTCCAACAGTTTGTGTTGGGAGCTGCAGACCCTCAGACCCTGAACTTTGTGTGACCTCTTGCCTGCTGGAGTAAACAACTTGTTTTTCTATGCTTGCAGCTGCTCTGAGCACAGAACCCTCATGAGTTCAGGATAACAAGGAAGTGGTTTCTGATGGACTTGCAGTGGAAAATCCCCAGAGCTAGGGCTTGGCCATTAGTCAAGGAGAGCACTATATAAATTGCCTGGGAACATAATAAAATTGGCATTCTTGCTTCAAGAGTGACCCCTGTCTCTGTGTGTTCTTTAATCCCCAGACCCTTGCCCAACCGTGGTTCCAGGTGGTGCAGGCAACACAAGTTTGTTTTGTATATATTTCTAAAAGTGTTCCTTTATAGCCCTATACTTGGGTCTTTATGTTTGTAATTTTGCAAGTCTGAATTTCTCTGAGAGTACAAACTCATACGCAGTGTTAAATCCCAGGAACCCAAGACAGCAATAGACAGGTACAGGTCCAATGTGGCTTAATAACTGTCATGCTGTTTAATCTTTGATAGAGAATGAAAAAGAATCCATTTCTGGCCTCCTGGGGAGGGAATGATACTATTTAATTTGTGGCCAGTTTTTTTTTTATATTTTTTTCTTTATGCCCCAAAATACAAGGGGAAATAGGTATTTTGTGGAACACTTAAAGTTTCACCTGGAGGGATCGCTGGGAACACCTGTCCTATTTGTCGGTGTTAATTCACAGTGAGTGTGTTATTACAGAGATTGGTGTCCTTTGAGGATGTGACTGTGGACTTCAGCCAGGAGGAGTGGCAGCACCTGGACTCTGCCCAGAGACGCCTGTACCAGGACGTGATGCTGGAGATCTACAGCCACCTCTTGGCAGTGGGTGAGCACAGCCGGCCTGGGGTCCAGGATGGGCTCCACTGAGTTTCCTTCCTTCTCTTTACAAAACATGGGGGGGTATCAAGTCTTTCATAAATTTTTTTCCTTTTATCTTGATAAAATGTCCTTTTTGGGTATTTCTATGTATTGTTTTGTGCTACCAGTAGTGAGTTTGATTCGTGGAGCCTACATGGTAAAAGGCAAGGCCAACTCCCCCAAGTTGTCCTTTGAATTCCACATACATGCCATGGTATATGCAGCACATGCAAGTGCATACACACACGGTGTAAATGGGTGTGGTATATATTAAGATTTTATGGGTTATGGGTATTTCACCTTCCTATCTGTTTATGCACCGTGTGTCGTGCGGTGCCTGTGGAAGCCAGAAGAAAGTGTCAGACTTCTTGGAACTGTAGTTGTAATTTAGTTGCCATGTGGGTGCTGGGAACCAAAGCTGGGTCATCCAACAAGAGCAAGTATTCTTAACCACTGAACCATCTGTCCAGCCCTACCTCCTCTGTGCATACATGTATGTGTGTAATTTTTTAAAAAAAAAAAATAAAGAATAACAATTTGAAGGTGTAGGTTTATTGCTCAGGGTGGAATGCTTATATTCAGCGTGGGTGAGGCTCTGCTTTAATCCTCACTACCACAATAAAGAAAAAGAAACCTAACCAAAAAAAAAAAAAAAAAAAAAAAAAGATGAGAAAAGAGACAAAGGACATGAATATGCATTTCTCCAGAGCTAATGAAGTCTTCTTGGCAGTCTGTTCTTTAGGTCTTAGCTGTCTGCCAACAATGCCTTGTCAAAGTCCTTCCTATTTACTACATCTGTATGGCTAGGTCTCTTATATGTTGAGCTGGTTATCTTTGCCCAAACCAAATCCTCTTCCCACAAATCAGCTAAGTGATTTTGGCCACTTACTATAGCTCCCAATTTCTCACATATAAAACAAGGAGAGTAGTTGTGGCTATTTGGGGGATTATTTTGAGTTCATGTGTCCAGTGCATACAAAGTTGCCTAGTACACATGGGTGCTGTATTCATGAAGTTTGGTATGTAGTAAGGGATAGTGTAGTGTTTCTTACCATGGTCATCCACATGATGAGCGTGACTACTACCTGACTCAGATTTCTCAGTGTTCAGATTCAGTTCCATGTGATTGCTCCTCCATCCTGTTCATTGTGCCTGTTCCCTCATCGCTTTCTCTTCTCTACAGGTGAATTGCAGCTTGACACACCACATCAACCAGTTTTTGTGAAAGCTTCATTTCTAAATGATGCATCCAGTGAAGTCACAGGACATGGTTCATATTATACCATTTTAGAGAAACTGTGGCAGGATGGCAACACTGCCACCAAGACACATCAGCAAAGCCAGGTCCCACCCGTAAGTCCTGGTGCTTTCAGAAATCAGGAGCTACTGGATACAGACTCTGAAGAAACTGGAGAATCTATTCTTTCGGGATGCCACCTCATTTCTACAAAATGTGTACCTCCAAGATGTTTCTCATTTGCAAAAAGGTTGAAACCTAACCTTGAAGCATATAATGACATTCAAAGCAATGTCACAAAGCAGGTTAGTGACATTATTGGATCTCATCAGTTTTTAACACAAGGCTCTTCTAACGGTGTGTGTACAATACCTCTTCAGAGAGAGAAATCATACAATGAAAGTCAGCTTGAAAACATTCTTTCTCCTAACCCACCACTTACAGAGCATGGAATTCATTTTCAAGACAAAGCAGTTGAATATACTGGATGTGGGAAAGTTCTCACTGATGAGTCAGCTCTCTGTCAACAACAAATAACTAACAATATGGAGACATCTTTTATCTGTCACACATGTGGGAAAACCTTTCTCCACAAGTCTCAATTGGTCTCCCATCCAGAAACTCATAGAGAAGAGACACCTTATGAATGTCCTAACTGTGCAAAATCCTTAAGGGGTATGTCCAGCCTGCACGTGCACCGTGAAATCCACACAAAGGAGAAACGGTATGAATGCCATGTATGTGGGAAATCATTCAGTTATACATCCCACCTAAAGGTGCACCTTCGAACACACACTGGTGAAAAACCTTATGCATGTTCTGACTGTGGGAAAGCCTTCAGCCAAAAGTCAGTCCTCACCATACATCAGAGAATTCACACTGGGGAGAAGCCTTACACGTGCAGTGACTGTGGGAAAATGTTTGTTTGTGCATCAGATCTGACAAAGCATTGTCGGTTTCACACAGGGGAGAAGCCTTATGAATGCCCCGACTGTGGGAAATCTTTCAGTATTAAATCTAACCTGCTTGCTCATCATCGAATCCACACCAGTGAGGGACCTTACAAATGCTTTGACTGTGGGGAATCATTCAGGAAAATATCCCAATTGAAGGTACATCATCAAATTCACACTGATGGTAGATCTTTTGTATGTTCTGACTGTGGAATGGCCTTTAGCCAAAAGTCAGTTCTCATCACACATCAGAGAATTCACACTGGGGAGAAATGTTACCCATGTGGTGACTGTGGAAAGTTGTTTCTTTATGCTTCAGATCTAAAGAAGCATTGTCGAGTTCACACAGGGGAGAAGCCTTACAAATGCCATGACTGTGGGAAATCATACAGTGTGAAATCACACCTCCATGTGCATCATCGAATTCACACTGGTGAAAGACCTTACAAATGTGATGACTGTGGAAAATCCTTCAGAAGAAACTCTCACCTACAAATGCATCAGCAAACTCACACTGGTGAGAAGCCCTACAAGTGCTCTGACTGCGGGAAGTCATTCCGGAGAGCATCCCACCTGAAGGTACATCATCGAATTCACACTGGCGAGAAACCTTATGTGTGTTCTGAGTGTGGAAAGGCCTTCAATGATAGGTCAGTTCTCAGCACACATCAGAGAATTCACACTGGAGAAAAGCCTTACATATGCAGCGATTGTGGGAAAGCCATGTCTTCTAAAGCCAATCTCAAAGAGCATCAACGAATTCACACAGGCGAGAAGCCATATGTGTGTGCTGAATGTGGGCGGGCCTTCAGTGATAAGTCTTCTTTCTATAGACATTGTAAAATTCACAGCAAGGATAGACCTTTTGTCCATAACAAAGGTGAAAAGGGCTTCCTGCCGAATTCACAAGTGACCACCTATGAGCAAACTCACAGTGCAGAGAAACTATAGTGACACTCTATGGGAAATCAGTCGTTGTTGTGTATCGTCAAGGTCATACATATCAGTTACTGAAGCTGTGGGATGCCATTGGTGCACTATCCACACCATACTGGGAAGAGACATTATTTGTGTTGTGAATGCAGAAAGTCCTTCAAAATCATGTCATTTCAGTAGACTCAAGTGCTCATACCAGACAGTCTTCCTTAAGACACCTGATCATATAAAAGAATTTATTGTAGAGTCAGTTCCTCATCCATAGCCCTCATCAAAATATTCTTGGTTTTCATGAAAAAATATTTTATCACAGACCTAAGTAGGACTAGGGAGATATAACATGCAGTTGGTAAATTCTTTGTCTTCTGGATACCAGAGGCACACACATACACACATACATGTCATGGGTATCTACACACAATACATGCACAAACCTAACTATACAAGCCATAGTTTGTGGTTTAAAAAGAATACAGCTATGCATTGCTTGTTTAAACATAAACAATTATATGTGAGAGAGTATCAATGAACTTATAGGAAGAAGCACAAATGTTGTTTCCTTGCATGAAGAAATGCTGATTAATGATTTGAGGTAAACCTTCTATAGTTAATGGTACAAAGTGTCTAGACTACAGGAAAGTTTGTTGGAAATTACATCAATGGTCTCTCTGTTTATTGTGGGATACCATTTTTTTTTTGAGACAGGGTCTCACTATGTACTTCAGGCTGTGCTGGAACTCACTATACAGACTAACAGAGATCTGCCTACCTCTGCCACACAAGCACTGGGATTAAAAGTGTGCAACACTACGCCTGGATGGATACTAATATTTTTATATGTCAAAAACATTTTTCATCTCTGTCTAGGAAGGATATAGATCCTGGACTTATCCATAGCATGGTGGTCGGCAGACAAAGTGACCACTTTTGACTTCCAAGGTCTTTCAATGGATTCTCACAACCACGTCCAATCTCAGGGACCTGAAGACCATCACCTTCAGGGTGCTATTTGAGAGAGATACAAAACCTTAGAGTGTTCATGAGCCATGTTAGTGCCACCCCAGTGCTGGTGAGAGGAATGCTCCTCCAGAACCTCGGGGTGCGGCCTTGTGGGAATGGCTTCTTTGTAGAAGTAACTTAGGTGCAGACATACCTGGCTGGAGTTGGTCCTAAATCTAGTGAGTAGCATCCTTTGAGAAGGTCATGAAGACTCAAAAATTTTGAAAGATGGGACTATGGAGGCAGGGGTTTTGGTGACCTATCTCCAAGCCATGGAATTGTCAGCAACAAAAGCTAGAAAAGCTTTCTTGGGAGCCTTCCCTTGGCCAGTATCTTGATTGCCAAATTCAGGTCTCAAACATGGTGAGAAAATCAGTTCCTGTTGTTTTACCAACTATTCTAAAACAATCTAGGAAAATCAAAGTTGTATAGAGGGCTCTGGGATGCCCATGGATACTCAAGGAAGGCCTGCCTGCCTGTCCTCCAGTTAAATTTCTGTCTGTGTCTCTCTGTCTTTCAAGATGGGGTTTCTCTCTGTAATGGCCCTAGCTGTCCTAGAACTCACTCTATAGACTAGTCTGACCTTGAACTCAGAGATCTGACTACCTCTGCCTCCCAAGTGCTAGGATTAAAGGCATGCACCATCACCACCCAGTTTTTTCTTTAGTCATTTTTTTCTCATTTACTGTTCCCGAATTTCCTGTGCCTCTTTGTCCTCACTCTGGTTCCCATGTTTTTAACTCCTTTCACTAAGCTTATCCCATGTTGCTATCTTCCTATGGAACTCAACCTACTAGATGTCTATTCTTTATGGTTATCAAACCACCTATGTCCCTCATTATTATCTCACTGAGGCCCTCTAGACATGAATATTTCCTATTATGTCAAACCATGTGTTTCCTGTTTGTTTATTTCAGCTTTGTCTGTTTCTTTAAGACTAGGCCTCATGGAATCCAGCCTAGAATCTGATCTACTGTGTAGCAAAGGATGGCCATGAAATCTTGACTCTTCTGCTTCCACCTCCTATGTACTGTGATTACAGGGGTGTGCCACTGTCTTGGCCAGATAGTATATTTACAAAAGACTTTCAATATATTGTCTCCTACCCAACATGTACACAATGTAAATCTGACTACCCTGTTGGAAGGTGAGTCTACGTCCCTACTCTTTCCATGTTCAATAGGATTTTATCCTAGTTGCAATGGGTAAATTAATAACAGAAGTAACATAGTGTTTGAGGCCACACTAAAAGCAGTAGAGCATCAACATTGCTTATCTGAATGTTTGTTCTTGAAGTCTTCCTCTGCCATTTAGTAATTCAAGTCATGTTGAGGCCATATACTATGAAAAAAAAAAAACAAAAAACGATTGAGTCAATGTAGAGAGGCCCAGAGATTAACATTAAAGACTTGAAGATTGATCCAGGATATCATTCCTATGGTTGGGATTCTAGGGGAGCCTTATCAGCTGTATGGAAAACTAATACAGTCACTCAGATGCTCCTTCCTAAGTCCCTTAACATAAACCTTGAAAGGTAACAGCAACTCTAGAACATTAAGATTCACCTTGATTTGTTGTGTTTCAGCAACAAGTAACCAGAATATTCTCCCTCGTCTGCACCAACCATGCCTATTCCTCTGTGTTATATTCCTCATGGATTTTGCCAAGTCTCTAACTCTAAGGGGTGGTTAGAGGTGGAAAAGACCCACAAGTTTAGTGCCTTAGGGTGAAGTGATGGGGCAGTAGGCAGCTGGGCAACTCCTCTTCACTAGCATCCATGGGTCAGGTCTAGCTAAGACTAGGTTAGGCATTCCAGAGGGATTCCTGCCCAGCAATGTCAGTGCTCATCTTTGGCCTACCTTCTGTTAGGAAGTGTATAAGGGAAGTAAAGTCTCATTGATGATACTTCTGTTAGAAGGATGCATAGACAAGTACCATGTAAACCCAGAAATGACACAGGACACCTGTGCTGCTACATCCAGGAAATTGTCACAGAAGTTCATCCTTCCTGTTGCATATATCACTCAGTTTAGTCTGCCCTGTGAGAGACCTGCACCCAGCCCTGTCTTATTGGTCTTGAAGACATCACAGAGATGAGGCCAGAGTGAAAACAGTCCAAGATGTTCAGTGCAACGCTATAAACTGCCTTTCAGTATATGTCCAGCATGTTGTTTTCCACCCTGGCCCTCTGCAGACCCTCCTAGTAAACCTTTCCTAGTAAACAACATGAATTCTGATGTGTAATGCAGGAATTATGACTATCAGCCATGCTGGGTTGTAGTACTAGAACATTCATTATGCATAGGCTAGGCTGTGACACAAGTTCAGCATTGTTTTATGATTGAGTCTGGTTCTTATGTCTCCAGAATCTGGCATGAAAGCATCCCATGACACTTGTGCTGAATCTGAATGCCCCCTCATCCACCTCCAGTGGTGGTCCTATCACTCAGCTAGCCCCCCCCATGCACACTTTCATCTATAATGGATGTGTCTATCTCCAACCTTCTATTAGAATAAACACTTGCTGAGGGAGGGCTGAGGACTCACTTGTATCTCTAAGAACTCAGGACCAGCTATGACTTCTCCAAACAAGCTCTTAATCTTAGAGCAGCATTCAATGTGGAAAATGAAATGATGGTCACCACAATTTCATCTGCTCTAGTGGTCTGGGCTCTGTTGTCTGAGGTTTCTCTCCTGCCCGGTTCCTGTAGTCATTAAGTCCACAGAAATCACACAGAGGTCTACATTAGTTATAAACTGATTGTCCCATTAGCTCAGGCTTCTTATTTACTCTTATAACTTATATTAGCCCATTATTCTTATCTGTGTTAGCCTCATGGCTCAGTACCTTTTTCAGCAAGGCAGTCACATCTTGCTTCTTCTGTGGCAGGGCCAGGACTGCAGAGGAATGGGCTTCCTCCTTCCCAGAATTCTCCTGTTCTCATTGACCCGCCTCTACCTCCTGTCTGGTTGTCCCGCCTATACTTCCTGCCTGGCTACTGGCCAAACAGTATTTAAAATATAATTGACAGAATACAGACCATTCTCCCACACCACTTCCCCCTCTTTTTTTTTTAAACAAAGCAAAATATCCATAGTCCATTTGTTGGGAATGTGGGCATAGTTTTCCAGGCTACTTCCTGCTGGTTGGAGCCACTGATAATCTTATGAGGACCTAAAGAAAATTTAGAATTATGGTCAAGTCCTGACTGGAGTATCCTGTGAGACTTGATCATCTCAGGCAGCATCTTGAATCTGTTCTGGATGTAGAACTCTGACATCTGGGCCATCTGTTCCTACCAGAGATTTATCAGGTGGTCTTTCTTGATCAAACCTGGTTTTTCTTAATTCAGAATGAATCCAGGTTTCCCTGTAGAAATGTGGATGAGGCTGATCAACTGCTAACTGTAACCTGAATCCTTTCTCTTAACATCAGAATTTAGAGAGAGAGAGAGAGAGAGAGAGAGAGACAGAGAGAGTTCTCCAGACCTTCCTTTATCTGACCAGCTCAAATGTCACCCAACCTCAAGACCAACTACTAAACAATTACAGAAAAAGGAATTCTCACTTTTTATGCTTAACACTGTGTCTCATGATTAATCTTCAGTACAAAAAGCAAAACAACAAAACCAAAGTGTTTGTACTGCATTCAATAGGCAGAACCATACCTCTTTGATATCCATCAAGAATTGTTCACACATCATGAATGACATGGATCATGATTCTCAGAATGACACATGGTCCGGCTACATCTTGCATTTAGAAATTGATCTAAAAGATATACACACATAATATAAATACAAGATAATTGACTGCACATTTCTTTTAGGAGAAATCAGTTGTAACTGCCTATTAGTATAAGATTGCCACACACTTGGGGCCCATTAATCCACTGGGTTTCTTGGTCATGGGAAACAGGACAATCTGTGCTACTAACATCCAGCCTCACCTCTGACTCTCCAGTAGACAAACCCAGAATCAAGATAGGTTGCACAAAAATGGGTCACTTTGGGAGAGAACTGAGCCAAACACTATCAAGTCTTCTGAATGCTGCCCATGTAATTCTGTCTCCCAGAACAATCATTTAAGCTATAGAGTAATAAAGATCTGAGACTGGGGTTGACTCAGAGATGGATCAGAGTGGCCTGAAACATGTAGTTCTTATGTGTGTGCCTCTAGTGACAGTCATCCAGGGGAGTGACAAGCAGTTGGAGACAAATGACCTGGAAGCTCACATGACTACAAATGGTGACATTAGTTATGAACCAAGGTTACTCTGTCTCCAAGGTTAATGGAGGGTAAAAAGTAACCATGTGGACTGAGGTGAAAAGGCCTTGCTCCTTAGCTCAGGAGGACTCCCTTCTACCTCAGCCTGCTCTTCTTGAGATATAGATTTGGGGATTCTATATGGCATCTTGGAGAATAGAGAATTCCCATCTTTAGGAAAAGATGAGAAGGAAGTGTACACTACCCCTCCAGACACAAATGCAGAGGGATAGGACATGGACCCTGTTCTGTCCCCTTAGCTGCACCTCCAGGAAATAGACACCTGTTCACAGCACTGGTTCCCCTTTCACAACCTCAGGTACTCAGTGTCATGACCTCACACAAGAGTCTCTGACAATTCTGTCTGTGGTTACACTGGTTCCAGGAGAGGTCACTAGGCAGATAATCTGGTGTCATGGTTCTAATATGTGGTGAACATCACTAAGAACTAGATGGTTTTTAGGGCCCAGGTAAGGTAGCTGCCATCCAGAATGTTAGGTTGTCCCTGGCTCACAGATACAGCACAAGGGAGGTTGGGATACTGGCATGGCTAGGCTCTTAGCTTCTCCAGGATGTGGATGTCAGGTTCTGTGCCTAACCAAGAAAGAGTGACAAAGGTAGAAGTCCTCGTATGTAACAAATGTGCCCTTAAATTCAGTGTATGCCTAAGCCAACTGTCTTCTGCCAGTCTGGATAGTATCCTGTGTCTCCAGTCCCCTCTGGCTCTGCCCTGGCAGTCCTTGGGACCCCACTCATTACCTTTTTCTCTGCTCACTATGCACACAGTGCTAGTTCTCCTAATTTGTCATGAAAGGGCTTTTTTCCTATGTACCTTTTCCATGCTTACATGAGACAGGGGCTAGGTTTTAGTCTCAGTTCCCTGAAGAGGTAGAGTTGGCCTTGCATTGATTGATCTTTGTTGGATATAACCCCAGGAATGCTGCTGTCTGGCCCTATCCTGAGTCCATTAGCCAAAGATGAATCATGAAAGGAGTGAAGGGTGGGACAGAGTAATCTGCATGGCATGAAGAGTCACAGACCCTTTTGTATAGTCACTTAGGTTGACACTTTTTGGGACTAAAGTAGCCAGGTGGCCAGGAAGTGACCCTTTCCCCTACAAATTGGTGCACATGTGGCCAACGAAATCCACTTAAAAAACTCAAAAAAAAAGCTTGAAAAGGAACTCTAGATACAGAAAAACAAAGTTTAGCCTCATTATTTATTTATTTATTTATTTTTTGGCTGGCGGCATGCTGCAGCTCCCTTAAGAGAGGTTTTCCTGATTCAGCTGTAGCAGGAAAAAAGCTGCTCTATTTGGAAATGCTGGCTTTCTGGGCTGTGCTGCCAGTGTGACCTCTGGTTCTTTTGAGAGACAAAGCATTTGAGTGGGGTTTGTGAGCAGACTACTGCAGCTTGCTTAATGGCAGCATGAACCGGCTGTGTGCCTAGAGAAGGGGCACTGTGCATGTCTCTCAGAGGTGGTGAGCAGCTCTGCCATGCTGGACTGGGTGCAGCAAGCAGGCACTGCCATATTTCCCCTAGCAATGACGTAGCTTAAATTTTTAAGAAGTACTTAGCATTTTAAAACGTGCTCCTGGACAGTAAAGAACTACAGATATGCAATAAAGACAAATCCAGATGGAAAAGAACTCTAAACAAGTCACAGTGTTGGGTAAATGTACATAGGTTTGAAAGAGAGAAGAAAAAGAGTATAGAGAGTCATAAAATAAAGTTAATGCTTAAAAAAAGCAAAGTCTTTACAGAGACAAAGTACAGACAGTCATAGATTAAAAGGAGTAAAGAAAAATAAGTCATGTAAAGATGGAAAATTCACAGAGTCTGGATATGTATATTATGTTATCTTTGAATTTTTTGACTGTGAAGGAGCTAAGTATAGAGAAACATTTCATTATATGGGCTGCTAAGCTAAACCAGCATGTATATTATAAAGGTATCTTGATTTTAGAATTTGAGTCTAAGGATATGTTGCTTTGGAAAAGAGGTTCTTCTTTTGTTTTCACAGAAGATAAGAACCTGTGGATTGCTTCCAGACTGATATGGTTTGATGGAATAAGACCTCCTGAATGGTTGCTTAAACACCCCCACAAAGAAGATACTTTGCCCAATGAACAGCAGGAAGAAGTTTGGACAGAAGTATGCCCATATTCCCAAATATTGTTTGTAAATGTTTCTTTACATTTAAAGGGGGGATATTTATAGAGATTTGCATTGGTATAGATCATGGTTTATTGATAGAAATTTAAGATCAATTTTGTTATATTATTTTCTGCTCTTGACCAAGGTATTGTGTTTGTGCAGCTCATTTAAAAATGTAATGTATAATTAAGAAATATAGGCAAATAGAAAGTCATCTATAATAGTCAAGCTTGTAGTCATGTTAGTTAGATTTTCTAGATATATTTCAGTTAGATAGGTATTCTTCAAATGTTTCAGAGACCTTCAGAATATGGCATTTAAAATGTTTAAAAACTTAAGACTTTTCATGACTGTGAGACACGTCTGCTCCTGGCAGCATCAATTACTTTGAGAGGAAGATGGACATCGAAGAGGCTCCTTGTGGAGTTTACTAGC
>PVIU01022397.1:0-28614 GCA_004026605.1 Ondatra zibethicus
AAGAGTTGGATGTAGAGGACACCGGGAGAACAAGGCTAAATCAACTAACAAAGCTCAAATGAAGTCACAGAGACTGTAGCAGCAAGCACAGAGTCAATATAGGTCTCCACTAGGTCCTCAGTGTTTGTATTAGAGCTTTCAGTTTAGTATTTTTTAGTATTTTTATGGGACTTCTTAGTGTGTGAATGAGTGTGTCTCTGCATCTACAACCTTCTCTTGAGACCTTTTGTCTTTGTGTTTGTTTGCCATGTCCAACTTTGATATGATGGTTTTTGTTTTATCTTATATTTTATTTTGCTAAAAATGTTTCTAAAATAAAATACTTTTTAAGAAAAAAAGAAAAATTAAAGAAGGGGCTTCATCTTAAGCCTTATAATGAGCTGCGGGGTGGGCTATCTCAGCTTCAGAAATGTACTGCCATAGCAGAAATTTGAGCAGATACCCTAAAAATGGCCAAAAAAGAAGATAGGGAGCAGGGCCGTAAAATTTAATGAGGTCCAGATGTTCCTAGGAATCCTGTCCTTGAAGATACCTTGTCAGTTATTAATGGCTCTTTGTTAGGTTATTACACTCAAAAACTGACCAATGGTTTCAGAAACCACCTTACTCTATGCCCTTCTTAGCCAATCCCAAGATGACAGGACAAGAACTCCCCTGATTATAGCTTTTCCCCTTTAAAAGTTCTACCCTCCCCAGGCTCCCTGCCACACTTTCTGCACCCACCATGCTGGGGTCCAAATTTGAGTTTGAATTTAAAAGCCTCATGTAATTTGCATTGGAAATCCAGCTCCGTAAATTCATAACATGCTGGGGTTCCAAGCAATCGATGCCCACCAAAGTCAACCCAGGCCAGTGACCAGGTGCTTTGTCTTATGAACTCAGAGAACAATTTTCATGGTCAATGGAAGGGCTAGTTTTAGAAAGTATTCTTAATATCAGATGATGGGGGGGGGAGCTTCCAATATAGGAAGCAAGCAGAATTCCTGTAGAGCCAGAGCAAGTCTGAGAAAAAGTTGCCACCAAGAGTCATTGCCGAGGACACTGTAAGGTTTGCCAGGATAATACAAGCTGGCCAGTCTGGTTGTTACACCCATTGGGTGTTCATGTACCTCTCCATCCTGGTATCTTGCCTGGAGTTTGGGGCACACCCTCACATGTAACTTCCAAAAAGTGTGCTCACTGCTGTGTGAAAGGACATGATAGTAGCAAGAAACCAGAACATCGAACAGTGCCACTGTTTGCTTTTCTGTTGCTGGGCTATAATACCATTATCAAAACCACATATAGAAGGAAGGGTTTATTTAGCTTTTGGTTCCAGAGAGTGAGAGTCTGTCATGACAGGGAAGCATTGAAGGAAGCAAACGTCATGGCTAGAGCTGGAGATTGAGAAAAAGCACGGAATGGGGCATGACTTTTAGACCGCAAAGTCTACTACCAGTGACACACCTCCTCCAGCAAAGACTTACCCCTTCAACATAAACATTACCACCAACTGGAAGCCAAACATTCAAACACCTTAGCCTATGAAAGGCGTTCTTATGCAAGCCACTGCAAGTGCCCTTAAGTTTTTTGTTTTTGTTTCGTTTGTTTGTGTGGCATTTGAGACTGCGTTAAGGACAAAACTGTGAAGAGAACTAAGACACAAGCTGGTAGTTAATGATAAGAAACAGAATTATAGGTCTTAGACCTAAAATGCTTGATCTGCTATCTTCTCCTGTTCTCATCACTGGGCAACCTATGCAAGAGACTGACACTCACTAGGTATCCTAAGAGGCATGGGTGTGGCGATGGTCAGACCCAAAGTGGCTGTCTTGAAACACAGGACAAAGAAGACTGCAGAATGAGTTGAGACAACACCATCTCATCAAGTACAGAGTCTTAACCCAAGTGTTTCTTACAATGGAAAAGAAAAGCCAAGCCATTTGCTAATTCAAGTGTCTTGTTAATGCATTGTTCTCTCTGCATTAATCTCTTGGGAAAAGTAATATAAAGAAGTGTGGGGTATGACTTGTTGGTGAAAAGCTTGCCTCCCATTCTCCAAGTTAGTCACTAGTTTGGATCCACAGTATGATAGGAGACCGAGTGGGGCTTTATACTCTGTGTGTTGAAAGCATGTCTGTACTTCATTTGTCAGAAGGGATTAGCATGTATGTATTGCTAGTCAGTAGCCCAGAACTGACACTGATAATGGCTGGTTTAAAGCTAATCTTTAAAGGTAGATATCACACAACCAAGGAACCTGCATGAAACTGACCTAGGCCTTCTGCATACATGTTATGGTTGTGTAACTTGGTCTTCATGTGAGACTCCTGACAGTAAGAAGCTGTCTCTGACTATGTTGCATGATTTGGAACCCATTCCGCCTACCTTGCCTCATCCAGCCTTAATAGAAGAGAAGGTGCCTAGTCTCACTGTAGCTCGATATATCATGGCTGACTAATATCCATGGGATGCACACCTGTATCCAAAGAGAAACAGTGGAGAAGTGGATGTGGGGGTGGAGAGGAACTGGGAAAAGGGGAGTTGGGGGTAACTTTGATTGGGATATAAAAACACAAACAGACAAAACAGAAAAACTTAGAAAGTACTATAATATTAAAAGTTAAAAAAGAAAGATAGAAAAGGTATATGTCATCCAAAGCCAGGTAAGGAAGAATCCAGGATTGGCCTTAACGTATACAGACCCTTCCTGGTTACACATGAAAAGACAATGACAAGGGAAAGTTTGGGGTCTCTGAGACAAGGCTCCCCACTTTGTCAGAGGGACAAGACTAACTTTCCAATGATGTATTGCCTTTGTTCGGGTTGGTTATAAAACATGCTAAAGAGGGAAACCTTGGGAAAGAGTTTTTCTCCGTCTCCCCAGATTCATTACTCTCTGAATAAAGTGAAAAGTTTAAAGATTTGATTCTTGGTTCCTTGTTAATTTTGATAGATACTAACATTAAACACACACACACACTCACATACACACATCAAACAAACAAACAGAAAATCTCCACAAAAACAGAACAGGGTTCTAGAAAATCACACAAAATGGCAGTGGTGAAGGGCAGGGACACAGCTTCACTCTCAGCTGTGTACAGAGGAGTTTTCCTAACGTTTTAGGAGCTTCAACTAAAACAAGATGTATATGACATGGGCACATAAAAGAACTTCAATTATAGTCAGAATATAAAACAGAGTTATGGATTTTAATAAAGTTATTTTAACATATGCCTGAGCACAATATTTAAGAGAGATACTCAGAAGACAGACAGGTATGGGAGCATGGGAATGGACATATCAAAGAAGAATCATGGAGAGTGAGACACACACACATGTGGGTACCGACTCCTTAAAGGAGAGTCACGTTTAATCATCTTAGTATGAGCTATGTATATCATTTTGGTGGCTCTCAAATTACATCTGAAAAGTTGCTAAGAAATCTTTCTTTTCTTTGTCTTTTTTCTTTCTTCTTTTTTTAAAGATATATTTATGTATGAGTGCTCTATTTGCATGTATGTCTTCATGACAGAAGAGGGCATCAGACAGAAGAGGGCATCAGATCCCATTACAGATGGTTGTGAGCCATCTTGTGGGTGCTGAGAATTAAACTCAGAGCCTCTGGAAGAACAGCCAGTGCTCTTAACCACTGAGCCATCTCTCCAGCCAGTCTTTTTTCCTTCACATGTGATTTTATAGTGTAGTTCTCAAAATGCCTTATGTGGAATTGTAATAGGATAAGGCAAACCCTTGCTGTGGATATCCCATAGATCCCATGGCTGAGCTAGGTTAGGAAATCCCTTCTAAAAGTCACAGGAGAAAGTATGCATTTCATATACCATATAGTTAATAATAATGTGGATAAGAGAAGTGAAGTGGAGGTTTGCAAACATCGGGAAAGGCCACCACTCAGGTGTTTATTATCTTCCTGGGAAGAGAGGGTGGAGGATGGCAGAGGGCACTTCTGATGTAACTTCCCATAAAACCATACTCCACTAAAGAGAAGAGAGACAGTGGTGATACTAGGGACCCAGCTCCTCTCATACGCTAACCTCATAAGGACTCTGGGGCTCCAATGACTATCACTCCTCATCAAAGTTTGGGGGTGACAAGCTGTTCTAGAATTACAGGTCAGAAAAGGGCCTGAACTGTGAAGATCAGAACCACATGGCAGAATGGAGCAGCCGTGGACTGAGAGGCCCAACAGGCTACAGCAGGCTCCAAGACTCCACAGCCCTAACTTGTGACTCTGCCTCTGTCCCAGGCACCATGTCACACTGTCTTCTTCCACAGGCTCCTGTGTGTATTGGAGACAGGTGACATGTACAGTCATGAAGATCCTAGATTAGAAAGTGGGCAAAGCTCACAGCGTTAAGGGTGGGGACTCAAATATGTGCTGATTCTGTTCTCTTGCAGGTGGCACAGTACTCCAAAGAAAAGCGCTGAGCCTAGGCCAGACTGGAACAGAGGCACTGTTGTCCTCCTAGGATTATCATAAATCCTTTGCCTCTTTTGGACTTCTATGGTTTACAACATTGTCATTTAAGGATGACTTCATCCTGTTAACACAGTCTCTCTTCATTCTGTCTTGAGGCAAAATTGACCACAACAGACTTAAACTGATTACAAAGACTCCGTGTGACCAAAAAAACCCTGTGTGACCTATAAAGCTCCAGGGTATGTGGTTTCCTTCTCTCTTCTACTCTGTCCCCTCCTGTGTTTCTTCCCTTCTTCCCTCCCTTCATTCATTCCTTTTTTCCATTCTTTCTCTGCTCTTCCTCCTTCCCCTACCAGTACCTCCTTCCCTCCCTCCCTCCTTACCTCCATCTCTCCCTGCCCCCTCCTTGCTCTATTTTTTATACTCTTGTTTTTTTCACTTCTGAACCTATACCCAAGGCACTGTATAAGACAGGCAATTGTTCTGTAACTGAAATCTGCACCCAGCCAGCATTGGGAAGAAATTTATTGTTAGTGATTTCTAAAATAATTCTTTAGGAAATGTTGAAATATACTTCAGCAAATGGGCTCTCATTTCAAAGGTATAAGGGGGAAAAAAGTAGTAGGGGCTGCAGACAAGTCTCAGTGGTTAAGCACACTTCCTCCCACGAAGAACACCAGAGTTCAATTCCCAGTACCCATAACCACAAATCCAAAAATCTCTTCTGGTCTCCTCAGGCACCCACGCATGTGAGCATGCATGTACACACACACTCACAAAATAAAAATAAAATAAAAAATTAACAAAAGAAGAAAAGCATTTTGTTGTAATCTAAGCTATTATGTGTTGAAAAGTTGCCTGGAAATTGCTTTAAAAAGGTTCTGTAGGAGCCTGCTTTCTGGGGCAGGATGCAGACACTATCTAGGGTTCTCATTTAGCCTGTATAAGGCCATGGTTTTAGTGACTTCACTTGTGTTTGCAGTGACCACCACAGTCGATTTTAGCATATTGTCATCTCTGAAATCAAAGCAATGCACGGTCATCCTTAGCTGTGACTTCACCCCCTCTCCACATCCTCACACTAGACCCCAGACAAACAGTAATCCAGTTTTGTTAGATGTAGATGTTCCTCTTCTGAACTTTCTAGGAAAGGTATTCTGGATCATTTGGGGTCTCAATGGCCTCCCAGAGTGTGGTGTTCTCTAGGGACATCTATGTTGTAGCAGGGATCAATACTTCACTATTTTCCATGAAAGTTTAGCATCCTTCTAGGGGTATTGGGAATTAAATTCAGACTTTGTCTTAAACAAAAAAGGGAGGAAACCCTTATTCAAAACAAACATGAGGCACTTTGACTCTATGGGAACAATAACAAAACATGCTTGGAAAGGCGCACCCGAGACTGTCTAGAGACAGAGAAAATATCGAATACTTATATCCCTCGGCATCTTAGAATAACAGCTGCATGCTCTTTAGGTTCACAGTGGGACACATGTGTATGGTGCTGCACTGGTTTCAGAACTCAGGGTGGTGCAGGGAATATTGCGAGTTCAAGATGAATCTTAGTTGTGATGTGGCTTTAGGGCAGTGACTACTTTAAGAACAAAAAGGAAAGATAACTAAATAAGATTCCTTGACTTTTATCCTTGTAGTAAACTATTATCCTTACAGAGTGGATTTTAGTACTTTGGGTCAGTTATTAATATTTTAACACTACAAGGACCCCTATATATGTCATTTTTTGCTTTAGTTTGGTGAATGGCAGGCTTTTCTTTCATAGTTTTTTATTTAAACCAATTGTTCACTCTTAAATGTTCACTCCATAAATATTTGTATTATGTTAGGGCACTTGGCACAGCCCCATGTACACATAATCAGACACTTGTAAAACTGTGTTTAATCAGGGACAAAATGAGTAGCAGAGTTTGAGTTGAATAAATTATAGTAACTGGTTAGTGGGCATGAGTGAAAGGCCACAACTCATCAGCAAATGCGTTCGTATTTAATTTAAGAAACCATTTGCAAGTAGCTGGACGCAGAGGATGCTTGCATATGGCGGTTTGGGAATGGTCTGCCATGCTATTCTCACATGGAGAGTTCCAAACGTCTGTGCCAATGTCCTACTGCCCGGATTCTGATTTCATTGTAAGTGATGTTTGGAAGATTTAAAAAGTCCTAAGGGGTTATAATGTTCAGCCATCAGTTAGATCCATGAGTCCAGAATCTTGGATGAATTAGCTGTGCATTACACCCATGTGTGCTACAGGGCTTTGCCCACCACCACACATCTCATTTTCAGGTATCAAAAACTGCTTTGCCCAGCAAAAATCAAATTCAAGACACACTCCTCATATAGAAACGTTTCTGCTAAACAAAATGCATTCTCAGTGGATGACACATCTCTGTTAATGTCCTCAGCTTTCCTTCAAGACTATTCAACAACAGTTTTGAAATTGTTTGATCATAAATAGCACACAAAAAACAAAGGGAATAGAAATAATTTGCATGCATGTAGGGGTTCATTATACATGTTTTAATTTTTCTCTTGCAACAAGACATAAATTATGTCATTAGTCTTTGATATTGTTGTTATGACAGTCAATTTTACCTGTTTAGATTTTAAAAATCTGACATTTCTCAGAATACATGTGAGCTAGAGCGGAGACACGGGAGAGAATACAGAACAGAGAATGATGAGAACAAAGTATACCAACACCCTTCGGAAGACCTCATGATGCATACTAACCTAAATAATTAAAGGGTTTTTAAAATTCTGCCTGCCATGTTGCTTGTATCGGACATTGCTGCCTTACAGGACTGCTTCCCATTTCAAAGCTCAGAGTTGGGAAAACACAGGTTAAAACTGCCACGATGTGATTTCCACTTGTGAATAAGATAAATACATGTATTTCAGCCATAAATCCGTAAATCCTTCCGTTGTAGGTCGAGCTCAATTGTTCATTTCGAGGCTCTGATCTAACACGGGGTGGGGGATGGGGGAGGAGCCCTGCCTGGCAACACCTGTGAGCTAGAACTTGCTTTTTTATTTATTTACTCATTTATTTATTTATTTTACTGCTTGACTCACGCACTAATTGGTGCTGTCTACTGTCACTCTAGCCAAGCCCGAAGTCCTGTCCAATCGTATGTAACAACATGAGATCTGCCCAATCAAGCACACAGACTGATCGCGGCGGGCAGGCCTTCGCTGCTTCCGCTGTGGCCTTTGTCTGTCCCCAGCCATCTTAGATCTGTAGCCTTCTCCGGTAAGCGATCTGGAGGTTTGGAGACTGCTGAGGCCTCTGTCTCCCGTGACAGTCGCTGCGGGGAGGTCCACGGAGGACGCGGGATGTCACAGCTCGCTATGGTGAGTGCGGGCGTCCCGCAGCGGTGAAGCTGTCTGCACCCCCCTGACACGGTCCTGGGCCCGCCCCTCCTGCTCCTGGTCCGCCATCCCGGGCCTTGGGTGCTGGGCCAGGATGTGTGTGTGTGCTGTAGTGCACAGATTGCTCTAGTGGACCGACCGGGAGGGTGATGCTTTGAATCTCTTCTCTGCTTTGGGGGTTCCTTCAAGAGAGGAGCTGGGTCGTGGAGTCTGCAGTCCCTCATCTGTCAAGGAGTCGCAGCCCAGTGTGGCAGCTAGTGAGCTAAGTAGAATCCCCTTCGAGGACCTCCCACTCATGTAAAGATATGACAGCAGCTGACCAAGAAAATTTCATGACAAGTTCGAAAGAAAGAAAATTAATTTATTACTCAGGGATAGATTGAAGCCCGCGCTTTTAGAGAGAGTAAGATGCCCTTAGGGCTTCACAGTGACTTTCTCTATGTGTCATCTTGTGGATTTCTCAGTTAAGGTTCCCTGTAAGTTGATGTCACTTACGTCAAAGTACGGTGCTTAAGCAAATACTAAGAGTCAGGTAAATTTTAAAAACTAAGGTAAATGGTTGGTTTGCTCATTTGTCTGTAGAAAACTCAGATCTCACCTTAAAAGGATTAGGAAAGAGTTTATTCTGGGACAAATATGAGTCACCCTGTTCAGAAGCATGTATTTAAGTTGCCCTAAATGACAAGTTCCAACGTGGCTGTGGTTACATGAGCTTTTATAATGCAGAACAAAAGAAAGTCATAAGTCAAGGGATTTATCAAAAACACCAGTGGGCACATCGGTTAGGCAGGTCACAGCCAGGCAGTGGGAACTGCTGCAGACCTGAGATATTACCTGACGGCCGTCTTAGCTTTTGGCTTGGCGGAGGCTAGTGGTCTGCTCTGTGGATACATTCCCAAACTTTAAGCTAATAGTTGATGTTAGGCCTCATAGAGCTAGCAAAGATGAATACTAAATGACTGTTAAGGGAGCTAACAATAGCAAAGAATTCTGATTCTGCACTTACAGTGTTCTGACTCTCCAAAATCATGACATTCTAATCAGGCAGGAAGACTTATAAAGGCTTTAAAACACATTTGGAATTTTTTTTTTTCAGGAGGAAGGAGAGACTTGAGTTTCTCCTCTTTCAGAATTTTCAGGCTGAGGAGATACCATCAAGCCTGACAATGTGAGTTCCATCCCTGGGACTCACATGCTGGATGGGAAGAACTACTTCCTATGAATTGGCCTCTCCATTTATGTGTTGAGGAATGATGACAAAAAGTAGTAAAAGTCATTGTTTCAACAATTAAGCCATCATGCTTCTATAAGAGCAGAAAACTATAGTTTCTAGCATATTGATCTCAAATCAGAACCAAATATTTCTGCTGGAGTGGCATGTGTGGTCTGAAGGAAGGTGGCAGGGAAGGTGCCAGATGTAGCCTGCGTGAGCGCTGCCAGAAACACCTGTATGCACTATGTCTTTAGTTTTGAATTCATTTCAAGTGATTGGGTATTACTTTTGCCCATTATTTTCTGACTCTTGTATTCAATGACTTTGTAAGGAACAGGACGATTCTGTGATGTCTTGGATGAGGACCCCACATGCCCTTGCTCCATCTAGACCCACTGCGTTCCACTGTACTACACCACCGGCCTTGGTGATTCTTTACAGATTTCTTGTTGCCTTTGTATGGTTGAGTTTATGTATGCTTTTCTCCTGCTATTAACACAAACCTTGTATACATATGCATTTTATGTGTACTGACTCATTTTTCTGGAGTGTCTCTTGGCTGCAAAGAGACTGGATGCTTGTTGGACTTGGCAGTCTAATAGTATACTTTGAGATGATTTAAGACATGTACTTAACCTGCTGTCTTTCTGTATTCTCACTCTTTAATGTGCTTTAAGAGAACAATCTTTCTATGCCTTGGATTTCCCATGCAGTCAGTGTTTACAACCTAAACTAAAAGTATAGTTTTAATCTTAAATTGTGAACTCTTCCATGCCCCTGGCCCAGAGTAATATGTATCTATTGTGATAATCATTTGCTGAAGATACCCAAGAGGTTGAAAGTAAGCTTATACAGCAAATATTCACCAAAAATGTTGGAAGTAACATGTGGATATGGTTTGATAGCATCTGTTTGTGGTTATGTTTGCTGTTCTGGTCAGCTGGGAGCAGTAAAGTAATATCTTCCTTTGTAAAACTCTGTTAAAATTTTCTATAAAGAACCCCTCGTTCCTTTCCCACACCGTGTTTTCTGTGCTGTTCAGTAAATACACAGTGAAGCCGTTTGTAAAGGGCAGAAGGACAACACAGGGAAATAAATGAAGAGTTAAAATTTGGGCTCTCTCTTGGCCAACTTAATAAAGAGGGAGTGGGAGTGTGTGTTTTCATTCCTTAATGTGTTATCGATACACTGTAGATTGTTTCTGTCACAATTCCTTGGAAAGTTCTTTGCTCATGGTTTTGTGATTCCACATTAACTCACAAGGACAGTATTTGTATTGACTTTGCTTCCTACGGTGATAAGAGACACACACCAAGCTGCCTCTTCTTTAAGACACTGTTAAGTCACTCCTACACAGAGAAGAATAAACCCAGTTTTTGTCCCCAAGTCCGAGGATTTGGGCTCAAAGGAAGTGTTGCCATTCCAGGAGTTGGTGTCATTTGAGGACGTTGCTGTGTACTTCACCTGGCAGGAGTGGCAGGACCTGGACATTGTCCAGAAGCTGCTCTACAGGGATGTGATGCTGGAGAACTATAGCAGCCTGGTGTCCTTGGGTGAGTGTGACTCCCTGCAATCCTCTTAGCAGTTCTTTTCTATTGATAAGTATGGGAATGCTCTACCTTAATGTTATACTCTTAATTTTTAGCTGATGCATGAGAATGGCACACATTTCTCGAGGGCAGTGTGGTTTTGTAATATACTTACACAACACGTAATGATCAGGTAATGGTAAATCATCACTCAGACATACTACTTGTTTGTAATGGGGAAAATTTAAATCTCTCATCTATTTTGAAATATTCAGTTTGTTTTTACCCGCCATATATTTACTTTCATATTATAAACCCATAAGTTACTCATTCCTTCCTATATCTATCCCAGTAAATATTATGTATCCTCTCCTCCTCACTCCCATACCTTTTTCACACTGTAATAACCACCATTTATTTCCCCATTCAGTGTTTCCCCTTTAGCTTTCTCATGTACCTAGAACACACGGCATTTTTCTTTTTCTGACATAGCTCACTTATATATTGCAGCTTTCCTAGGAAGCTGCAGCTCTGTTCACTGTGGATACAGGGGGACTCAGGGACCAAAGACATGCCCTATAACTTCCAGCTTTGCGAAGAAATGTGTTTAGTGGGGTTAAAGAACATGGCAGGGGAAATAGGTTGTCCAGAAACTTCTTGCCAGAGTTTTTTCTTCAAGCCTGTGTATATTGTTATTTTTGTTGTTGCTGTCATGAAATACCATGGCCAAAAGCTTAAGGAAGGGAGTAATTATTTTGGCTTAAAATTCTAGGACATAGTCCATCATGGCAGGGAAGTCGTGACATCAGGAGGCTAAGGCCTCTGGTTAAGTTGTCGCCCCAATAAGGACACCCATTGGAGTGATGAATGCCCCTGTTCAGTTAGTTTCCTTGCCCAGGGAACCATATAACTTAGCCCTCTCCACTACACCATCTCCCCAGTCCCTGTGTTCCCCTCCTAACTTTTTGTTCCTAGTTGTTTCTTTTTTAATGACTTCTTGTGCTTTTTTCAATTTATTCTTAAGTAGCATGCATTGTTTTTGCAGTTTCATTGTGTTTGCTTTCTTAGTCTCCTCTGTTTATTTCGATATTCATGTTGTTTGGAGTTGTGTATCCTGTAGTCTAATGCCACTTAAGGATAATAGCCTCATCTGTGAAGGGGGTGAGTAAACACTTTCTAACAAAAGTCTCTGATTCGTGCCTTGGAGCACAGTTCCTCTCATGGAAGGGTGTCTGCCATCAGGGAACCTGACTACAGATTGGCAGAAACTGTACTTGATTTCTTATTTACAGGCTGCTGCATGATCAAGCCTGAGTTGATCCTCATGTTGGAACGTGAATTTGGGCCATGGACGGCAGCAGATACCTCAGTCTGGAACCTTCCAGGTCAGTCAATGTGCACTGGATAAGGGAAAGGGTCATCGAATACCTCATGGGGAGCTGGTTTTGCCAGATTTTACCCAGAGCCAGTCTTGAGTGAGGCTGGCCTTATGGATCAAACAGAGCCTGAAGAGGCTTCTCCACTTAAACCCCTCTTCCTGTTTTGTTGCTCAAGTATGTTTTGTAAAGATTTAGTCTCTTTTTTGAGGTCAAGTTTAGCTAGCAGTTGTAATGACAACATGCATGATTTTATGTTGTTGTTTTTCTTGACATGTTTTCTTTTCCTGTCTCAATATGTTCCTAGGGAGTTGAAAAGAAATACTTATTTGTCCTGTCTCAGAGTTTCTATTGCTGTGATAAAAATCCATGAACAAAAGCAACTTCTAAAAGAAAGTGTCTGACTTTATGGTTTCAGAGGGTTAGAGTACATGATGGTGGAACAAAGGCATGATAGCAGGGACAGCTGAGAACTCCCATCTCAAACTACAAGTAGCTGGCAAAGAAGCACACTGGGAATGGCACCAGTCTTTTGAAACCTCAAAGTCTGCCCCCAGGGACACACTTCCTCCAACAAGGCCACGCCTCCTAATCCTTCCCAAACACTTACACCAAATTTAGACCAAACATTCAAACATGGGCTAATGCAGGTCATTCTCATTCACCCAAATGTGTAATTCCTCATTAGCCCACAGAAAGATTCCATTCATTCCATTTGGTAAACAAATGAGCTTTTTAGTGTTAAAGTTAGAATACAAAGGTGGCTTTGAGACAGTTGTATCACCCCCAAATCTTAACCCTAGTTAGTTCTTACCTCTTTATGTCACATGAAGTTGGGCAGAGGACGTCCTTAGTGAAATCTCAGTTGACTATTGCACTGGTAAACTCATAATGGCTATGATTGCCTACACAAGATCGTCACAAGGTAAGTCAGTCAGCATTCTAGCGTGGGGTTTGGGGGGGGCCCTGAGCCCCCCACTCCTTGTTAAGAAACTATTAATGGCTGATGACTGTTGAGGAGGTAGAGTCAGTTTTCTTTAAGGGTGTGACTCCTGATAGGTTGGCCATGCTTTGTAGATGGTATATATAGTAACACGTGGGTATATAGTAACACACATTACAGTCAGTGGGTTATTGAAGGGGAGGGGAAGGGAGGAGATGAAGTTAGGAGTGAGGGGGGTGGATGTAGAGGAGTTAAGGGGAGGAATCACAATGGATATGATCGAAATGAATTATGTATTATGAAATTCTCAAAAAATTAATAGGAATATTATAATTTTTTAAAAAAAAATCTCATTTGAGGGGTTTATGTCAGCCTTTTGAAAGAATGTAAAAGCCACATTACCACTACCATGGACCTAGCTATCTGAGATATATTTTTCTTTATTCATTGCCGTGACTGAAGTGATGGCAATGTGAGATAGTGATGCACATTTCAAACACAGAGGAAATAGCTGTGCTACTCTTGACATAATGCCTTTCACTCCTGCCCATGCCACTAAGACAATATTTTTGTTTTAATGAATGTTCAAGTGTTGACATGTGCCATCTTTCCTTTGTCTATTCGTATGTTGATTGACATCTACATTGATGATGTGTCTTGAGTTTTAAACAGCTGCTTCAGTAAACAGGAGTACAATGTCTTGGCATAAGACTGACTTCATTTTTTTCCCCTCCATATGGCCAACTGGAAGATCGTGACATGATGTGCCAGCTTTGCACATAGCTTTTTGAGCAGCATCATGTTTCATATTAGGTTATGAGGCTTCCCAGAATTTGTCATTTTGTATCTTACATAAGAACCTTTGTAACAGTGGTGTGCGGATGTTCTTCCTTATGGTTTTGATGTGCGTCTTTCTCGTGGTCAGTGTGGCAGTACACATCTGTTCATTGGTCTATATGAGCTTGTTTTACATGTTGGACAAGTGTCTCATTTATACAGATTTCATCAGGTCACTTGCTTTTCTGCTGCTTAGGTGTTTTGGGTCTTGATATATTCTGAATCTCTTGTTTGATAAATAGTTGGTGTGTATTTTCTCATTCTTTAGGTTGAGCCTTCATCCTGTTGATGGCTTGCTTTTCTTTGTATTGCTTTTCTATCAGTTTTCAGTTTAATGAAATCCCATTTGTTGTTTGTTTGTGTTGACTGTATTTTGGGCATATTTAAAAATACTCCATCTGCATTGTCCCAAATATCCCTGCATGTTCTAGAAGCTTCACAGTTTCTGTGAAGTATTTAATCACTGGGATGATTCACATATGGTCACTGTAATCATTTTATATGTCCTTTTACCTTCTATTTTTATTTAGAATTTTTAAACCTGTGTTCATCAGATACATTGGTTGTATAGTTTGTTGTGTCCCTGTTTGGTTTAAAAACCACTGTAACACTGGTGTATAAAGTGGCATACAAGAACTTGGATGGTGTGTACATGCACACGTACTGTGAGTGTGTTTTGTTTCTAATCTATTCTTTGAGAATTTCATACCTGTATACAATGTAATTTGATCATATAGCCCACCAAATCCAGTCAGTGCCATGCTTATGGGAATGGGTGTAGGGCCATCTACTGGAACACGGACACCCAGCCAGGGACTACTTCACTGAAGAGCACCAGCTTTCTTTTCCCAGCAGGCTTCAACCACCAAAGCTCCTCAGCTAGGAGTGGAGATTTATAAGTCCCTCTCGATTCATAATGGAAATTCAGTCCTTGATCTTGTGCAGGTCCTGTGTAGGTCCAGTTAGTGCTGCCAGTAGATCCCTGTGTGTATTACCATCTACTTGTCCATATGTAGTCTTTCAATGACCTCATCTCTAAAGAAAATAGACTGTCCCTTTCCCAGAAGGCATTAATTTCCTAGAAGTCAGTCACCACTCAGCTGGTGTGGGGGGAACTTTATGACCTCCACCCCTCTCCATGGTGGGATTTTGTCTGGCACAATCTCCATGAGTTCATAAATTTGGTTTCTTAGAGGCAGTGCTTATGAATTAAAACATTCTTTATTTCTTTTTTCCCAGCTTAGAAAAAACATCTGATTATATTTATTTTATTTGAATGAGTATTTGCTTGGATGTATATATGTATACCAGGCATGTTTCCTCCCCTACAGCTTTTTTTTGGGGGGGGGTCCTTTTTTTCCTCTGCCTGCTCCATTTTCTATGAAGTTATTTTGTATTTTACTTACTTCATTAGTTGAGCTATTTCCCCTGCAAATTTTCTGGGTATTTTGTTGTTGTTGTTGTTATTTTTGATATTTTTATAACCTCATCTAATTCAATTGCCTTAAGTATGTGTGGTTTTTCAATTTCATTGTGTTATCTTTTATTTTTCTATTCTGTTTACTTAAGTTTAAGAACAGTCCACTCAGTAAAGAATTTGAATATAAATTGTGTCTCCAGAGAGCTTCAAAATTACACATCTTAGCAGAATTCCTGAACTGAACTTGCTGTCTTTCATTGTTGGCACTAACTTGGCACATTTGGATAAACTACCCCATTTCCCTTCTGCAGGGTACTGCATGATAAGACCAGAGTTGAATATCAAGTTGCAGCATGGATTTGAGCCATGGAGTGCCTCACAAGCCTCACAAGCCTCACTCTGGAGCCTCCCAGGTTCGTTGGTACATGCTGTCAAAGGGAAGGCAGCAGGGTACAGCTCAGCAGATACTGGTTATATTGATTGATCTCCCTGTACACACTCTCACTGAACTTAACCTAAGCGACACTGGTCTCCTGGATCTCTCAGACACTTTATGCAGTGCCCAAAAATGGTTCCCCATGCCTTCCCATATCAGATCTTCAAAGAAGATCTAACAGTAACACTCAAGTTACTCAACAAAATAGAAACCAAAGGAACATTTTCAGATTCCATTCACAAAGCCACTATTACATTGATACCAAAGGGCCCAACGGAAAAGGAAAATCATAAACTAGTATGTCCCTTGCGAAGACAGATGCAAAAATTCTCAATAAAATACTTTACAAACCAAATCCAAGAACCCATCTAAAGGACTATCACACAGTCAAGTCAATTTGACACCAGAGATGGAGGGCTGGGTCAACATCTGTCAATCAGTAAATTTAATCCATATAAACAGACTAAAGGGAAGAAAACACATGATCATCTCAATGGATGCAGAAAAGGCCTTTGACAAATTAAAACCCCTTCATGATGAAAGTCCTGGAGAAACTAGGGATACAGCAGGCCTATAGCCAGCATCAGTCTAAATGGAAAATCAAAACATTTCCTCCAAAATCAGGAACAAGAAAGACTGTCCACTTTCTCTATATCTGTTCAGTACAGTACTGGAAGTCTTAGCTAAAGTGATAGGACAATGGAAGGAGATCAAGGGGATGCAAACAGGAAAGAACCCAAAGTATCTTTATTTGCATATGATATGATTTTATCCATCACCCTATTTTATTTTAAAGAGTTAGTTAATAAAAAGCCTGAGCTAATAGGCCAAACAGTGTTGTAATTAATATAAAGTCTGTGTGATTATTCGGATCTGGGCAGCCGGTTGGGAAACAAAAGAATGGTCTCCACTTACAAATGGTGCCCAACTCCCAAGCAAGATACCATTGTAAATCAAAGGATTTGTGGTTGGTTTGGAGTTTACTTTTTTCTTTTGGAAGTGTAATATACAGAATACCTTCCTGTGCCAAAGATGGCCAGAACCTAAGGGTGAAGGCTCTATAGACACTGGCTCAACTTCTCCATATTTGATTAGTTGTGTAGGTGTTGTCTTCAGCAACGGGGCCTTGCTGTCAGCTTATCAAGAACAACCTATAGTCTTGACAATAGCCTGAGTTGTTTGGGGATTTCCATGGGGCCCTTTGGCCAGCAACTTGGTAGATGTAACCTAAATCAGTACTTGAAGCTTCATTTTGTCACTCTATTTTTCTTATTGGTTGACAATTTCATTTAGATCACCCTCATATATGCATATATTTTAGAAGCTTCTTCTGTATGGCCACTAATTTTACCTGACTTGCCCTGTATTCCATCCCTTGTCCCCCTCCTCAGTACCACTTGATCATCCCATTCCAGCCCCTTCCATACATTTATAATTATCAATTCTATTTCTCTTTCCTAACAAGATCTATCTGCATCTCTTTGTCTCTTACTCTATATTTAACCTCTGCTTCTACAAATTGCAACTTGGTTGTCATTGAATTGACAACTAATATCCACATAGAAACAAACATATACCATATATATATATATATATATGTCTTTCCAGGTCTGGGTTACCTCACTTAGGATTTTCTAGTTCCATTCGTTTGCCTGCAAATTTCATGATGTCTTTTTTTGTCTTTTTTTTAACAGTTGAGTAATACTCCATTGTGTAAATGTACATTTTCTCTATTCATTCTTCCTTTAGGGGACATCTAGATTGTTTACAATATTTAGTTACTATGAATAGAACAGCAGTGAATATGGTTGAACAAGATGTCTGTGTTAGGATGAAGCCTCTTTTGGGTATATGCCCAGGAGTGGTATAGCTGATTCTTATGGTAGACCTGTTTCCCATCTTCCTGTAAACCACCATACTGATTTGCATAGTGTCTGTACAAGTTTGCCCTCCCACCAGCAATGAGGAGTGTTCCCCTTGCTGTACATCCTCACCAGCATGAGCTGTCACTTGTGTTATTGATCTTAGCCATTCTGACAGGTGGGAGATGAAATCTCAAAGCCCTTTTGATTTGCATGTCCCCAAAGACAAAGGATGTTGAACAGTTATTTGTGTCCCCAACATTTGAGTTTTTTTCTGAGTGCTCTTTGTTTATATCTTCCCCCCATTTTTTTTTAAATTCGGTTGTTTTCTTGATATGTAGTTTTTTTTGAGTTCTTTATATATATTGACTGTTATCCCTCTATCAGATGTGTAGTTCCTGCAAATCTTTTTACATTCTGTAGGTTGTCACTTTGTCTGAATGACAATGTCCTTTGCCATGTAGAAGCTTTTCATTTTCCTGAGGTCCCATTAATTGTTGATCTTAGTGCCTGGGCTAAAGGTGTTCTGTTTAGAAAGTCTTTTCCCATGTCAATGAATTCAAGGCTAGTCCCCACTTTCTCTGCTATCAGGTTCAGTATATCTGGTTTTATGTTGAAGTCTTTGATCCACAGGGTGAAAAGTATGGATTTGTTTGGATTCTCTTACATGCATTTATCTAGTTTGACCAGCACAATTTGTTGAAGATGCTTTCTGCAAAAGAGAAATAAAAAGGAAAGGACATAACTGCTCCTAAGTATGGTGAAGAGAAAGTCTATTATAGGTAAAAAGGAAATCATAGCCAGAGGCAGGGACATCTGGGACAGTCCAGAGTAGACATGACCAGGCTGAGCTGGGCCAGGTGGAGAGAGGGGGAGGGGAAGGGAAAAGGGAGAGAGGGGAACAAGGTGCAGCAGCCAGGAGGCCAATGGTACAAAAGGGGTGAGTAACTAAAATGTCTGATCTGTATATGGAAAAGCCTCTGGAGCAAGAGGTAGGGATTGAGGGATGCTGGGAGAACCTGGAGGTCAGTTCTGCTTTGATGTGTTAAATAGGCACCTCACCAGTCTCTCTCTGGTGTGAAACTTAACACTTTCTTTCTCTAGGGTGTCTTTCTGGCCTATTTATCAAAAATCACGTGCCATAGATGTGTGGGTTTCTGTCTGGGTCTTCAATTTGATTCCATTGATCAACATTTCTGTTTATGTGCCAATAAAATGCAGTTTTTATTACAATGTCTCTGGAGTGAAACTTGAAATTGGTAATGGTGATACCTCCTACAGTTCTTTTATTATTCAAGATTGTTTTAGCTTTCATGGGTTTTTTTTTTTTTGTGTGTGTGTGTGTGTGTGTATGTTTTCATATGAAGCTGAAAATTTTCCTTTCAAGATCTGTGAAGAATTGTGTTGGAATTTTGGGCTTTCCATTGAATCTTTAGATTTCTTTTAGTAGCATGGCTATTTTTACTACACTAATCCTACCTATCCATGAGCATGGGAAGTCTTCTAGTTTCTGATTATCTTCTTCAGTTTCTTTGTTCAATGTCTTGATGTTTTTTATATGTCTTCCACTTGCTTGATTCGAGTTACTACAAAATGGTTTATATTATTTGAGGCTATTCTAGAAGGTGTTGTATTCCTGATTTCTTTCTCATTCAGTCATTTGTATATAGGGGCACTGAGTATTATGAGTTAATTTTGTATCCAACTACTTTGCAGAAAGTGTTCATTCGCTATAGGAGTCTCCTGGTGCAATAGTTAGGGTCACTTACCTATACTATCATATCATATGCAAATAAAGATACTTAGACTTTTTCTTTCACATTTCTTTTTCCTTGATCTCCTTTGGTTATCTTATTAATCTAGATAGACTTCAAGAACTATATTGAATAGGTTTGTAGAGGATGGGCAACCTTATCTTCTTCCTAAAATGTGGAATTGCTTTGAGTTTTTTTTACATTTAAGTTAATGTTGAATAAAGCTTGCTGTAAACTACCATTATTATGTTAAGGTATGGCCTTTGTGTCCCTAATTTCTCCAGGTCTTTATCATTAATGGGTTTTTGGATATTGCCAAAGGTGTTTTCTGCCTCTGATGAGATGATCATGTGCTTTTTTCTTTCAGCTTGTTTATATGGAGGATTCCATTTATTGATTTACATATAATCCCTGTATCTCCAGGATGAAGCCTACTTGATCAGTGTAGATAAACTTTTTGATGTGTTTTTAGATTCATTTGCAAATGTTTTATTGCATTTCCCTATCTGTGTTCATAAGGGACTCAGTCTGTATCTTTCTTTTTGGGGACTTTATGTGGTTTGAGTGGCAGGATATTTGTGACTTTGTTTTGAAAAAAAGTGGATGAGGAGGACAATGTTCCTTTTTTTAATTTTGTGAAACAATTTGTGAACTTGTGAAATAATGAGAATTGATATTAAGTCTTTGAAATTCTAATAGAATTCTATGCTAAAATTCTCTGGCCCTGGCTTCTTTTGAGTTAGCAAAGTTTTAATAACTGTTTTGATTTCACTGGGGGTTATAGGTCTTTTTAAGTTGCTTATCTGATTTTCATTTAACTTTGGGAAGTGATAGATATCAAGAAAATTATGGATTTCTATTTGATTTTTGAGTTTCATTGAGTACAGATGTTTAAAGTGTGTTTATTCTGAATTTCCTCATTGCCTGTAGTTATGTCCCTATGATTTTTTCATTGATTCTTTGTATTTTTTTTCTTTTTTGTTTGTTTCTATTTTATTGATTTCAGCCTTTAGTTTTATTATTTCTTGCCATCTACTCCTTTTGGATATGATTTTTCTTTTCTCTTTGTTCTAAAACTTTCAGGTGTGCTGTTAAATTTCTAGTATAAGATCTCTTCAATTTTTTTAATGTAGGCATTTAATGCTATAAATTTGCCTCTTAGAATAACCTTTATTGTGTTCTAAAAGTTTTGGTAACTTATGTTTTCATTTTCTTTCAATTCTAGAAAATCTTTGATTTCTCTCTTGACCCATTTTTTCATTTTTTATTAAAAATGCTTTTCATTTTACATACCATCCTCAGTTACCACTCTCTCTTCTTTTGTCCCCACCTCCCCCTTCCCATCTCCCGTCCACTTCTCTGACTCTGAAGTTCCTGTTAAAGAACCTAAATTATTTTTAAAGATTTATTATACATGTTATTCTGCCTGCATGTATGCCTGCAGGCCAGAAGACAGCACCAGATCTTATTATAAATGGTTGTGAGCCACCATGTGGGTGTTAAGAATTGAACTCAGGACCTCTGAAAGAACAGACAATGCTCTTAACTGCTGAGCCATCTCTTCAGTCCAAAGAACCTAAATTTTTAATTTCCAGATTTCCCTTAGTTTACTTTTATTGATGCTATTTCCACTTTCAAGTTTCAAATTGTTTTACTTATCTCCTTCTACAATTGGCTCCTTTTATGTACACAGTAAGGTTTCTTAACTGAACGCAGCCCTGTTGCTCACAAAACAGTGCCCATTTCAGCTCTCAGCCAGCACATAGCATCGAGGGTGAATTGAGAGGAAAAAAGAAAAGCATTAAACTTAAGTTGATCATAAGTATCCTAATAGTAGAGAACACAGGTAAAATGTTTCTCTGATAATTTATTTGCTTTCTTTCTTTTTAACATATTTTTACTCTATTGCTAGTGTTTTCTCTCTAGGAAAAAAAATAGCTATTTTAAAATAGTCTCCAAGAAGTTGATGCAAGCAAAACCATTTTGTTGTTTTAGGAAGCCCATGTAAATCCAGAAAATTGGGGGGCGGGGATGGAAAAACTTAGACTAAGTGAAGAATTTGAAGAAAGCTGCCTTTTTTGTTTGTTTTTCAGGCAGAAAATCTGCATAAGTAAATAATTGACTGTGTCTCAGGACAAAGTAAATTAATTGAATTCCACATGCGTAGAAATCCTTTCCCTAACCCTTATTCTTGCTTATTCAACTATGCTTACATCCTTTAAGAAACTGATACAGACAACCATTAGTTCACTTACAAAAGAGGTTCAGTGTAGAATAGCACCTCAAGCCCAGATAATATATTAGAAAAAATGGAACAAAGGGCAAATGACAGTTCAAAATTGATGTGTGGAAATCTACAGCTGAGAAGGAGATGGATACTTTACCTTTCTTGTTTGAACCAAGCACAGCAAAGCCTCAAAGAAAGCTGACTAAGTCCTGGGAATGCCTATTATTGAAATTGTTAAATTAATTCATTGAAGACTAATATATTTATTTATTTATCATAAGTTAATATTTTAAAACTTATGCCTTGAAGATACCAAAAACACTACTATATATTTGAATTGCTTAAAAATTCTTTGTATGATTCATAGACATTGTTTTTGTTTGTTTGTTTGTTTAATGTCATTTTAGATGTCCATAATTTAAGTGGCTTGGGAAATCAAGAGACACACTTGTGGCAAGTTGAAGTCACCAATGGCATTACATCATATGAACAGATGGTTGAAGTAGGTACAATTTTTCTTTTTTGTATAAGCTAGACCACATTTAAAGTCTAAACATTCAGTAGTGCTCTACTTACTCAGGAACTTAATCCACAGCAGACTATACTAACTCTCCACAATGAGCCTGATAAGATGCAGGCTGGAAAAGAACCTGATAATTTTAATGTAACTGAGACTAATAGAGCATCTTAGTGTCCATTGTTAGACCCAAACTTTGCAGTATATACTTACTTGGAGCCACTGAAACTCTTCCATTAACAGAACATTTTACTGATGTATAAGAAATGTCATATGTGGGAGACATCTAATTAAAGTTTGGTGAATATGGCAGTCCTTTTTATGATGTCACATTTCTTGCGCAAGACATGACTTAGGTAAGACAGAAAATTTTTGAGTCTCATGTACACTGAATAACATTTGGTAGCAAGGCTGAACTCAGTAAAGAATGTGAAATACACAAAGAGTAAAAAATCAGACCTCAAAAATATCAGGAAACAGATATTGCTGAATAGTCTCATGGGTTTTAAGAATGTAACAAATTTTTCTGTCTCAAGGCAGAACTACAGATTCAAGAGAAAATGCATCAAGGGGCAAAACCGTATGAATATAAAGAATGTGTGGAAACACTTTATCAGAATTCAGAGCACACCTTGAATCAAACATCTCAGTCATATGAGAACCCCTTTGGATGGGAGGAATGTAGAAAATCTTTCTATTACCAGTCCACCCTCACTCAACATCAAAGATTTCATATAGGTGAGAAGCTCTACGAGTCTCCACAATGCTGGGAAATTTTCCCCTGGAAGTCCCAAGTCAGTGTACACGAGACATTTCGTGGAGGTGAGAGACGCTATGAGTGTGAAGAATGCAGGAAGTCTTTCCACCGGAAGGCAAATCTTATTCGACATCAGAGAAGAACACATAGCAGAGAAAAGCCCTATGAATGTATAGAATGTGGGAAAACTTTCTACTGTAAGTCAGACGTCACTCGACATCAGAGAAGAACTCATAGTAGAGAGAAACCCTACGAATGTGTAGAATGTAGTAAAACTTTCTACTGTAAGTCATACCTCATTCGACATCAGAGTAGAACTCACAGTAGAGAGAAGCCCTATGAATGTACAGAATGTACTAAAACTTTCTACTGTAAGTCAGATCTTACTCGACATCAAACAACTCATAGTGGGGAAAAGCCTTTTGAGTGTAATGAGTGCTCTAAAACATTCTACTATAAGTCAGACCTTGCTAACCACCAGAAAACTCACACAGATGAAAATCCCTATGAATGTAAAGAGTGTAGGAAAACTTTCTGCTCCAAGTCAAGCCTCAATCAGCATCATAGGATTCATACAGGTGAAAAGCCCTATGAATGTAATGAATGTAAGAAAAGTTTCAATTCGAAGTCAAACCTCACTGAGCATCAGAGAAGAACTCATACCAGAGAGAAACCCTATGAATGTAACGAATGTTGGAAATCCTTCTACTGTAGGTCAGAACTCATTAATCATCAGAGGACTCATACAGTGGAGAGATACTATGAATGTAAAGAGTGTAATAAAAATTTCTACTGTAAGTCAAACCTCAATCAACATCAAAGGACTCACACAGGAGAGAAACCGTATGAATGTAAAGACTGCAACAAAGCTTTTTATTGTAAGTCAAACCTCAATCAACATCAAAGGACTCACACAGGTGAAAAACCTTTTGCATGTAAGGACTGTAGTAAAGCTTTCTATTGCAAGTCAAGCCTTGTTAAACATCAAAAAATTCATTCAGGTGAGAAGCCATATGAATGTGAAGAATGCAGGAAAACTTTCTTCCAAAAGTCAGATCTCACGCGACATCAGAGAACACATACCGGTGAAAAACCCTATGAATGTAAAGACTGTAGCAAAACTTTCTATTGTAAGTCAAACCTCAGTCAACATCGGAGAACCCATACACATTCAAAATCTTATGAGTGTAAAGAATGTAGGGAAACATTCTATTCTAAGTCAGAGCTCACTGAACATCAAAGAAGTCATACAGATGAGAAACCCTATGTGATGTTTAATATTGATTGTCAACTTGACAAGATCTGGAATCATCTGGGAGACAGGCCCCTAGCCATGCCTGAGAAAGATTATCTAGATTGAATTAGCCTCTGGGGATGTCTGATTGATAATCTTGATTAATTGAAGTGGGAAGACCCTCCATAAGTATGGTGGCATCATTCCCTGGCATGGGGTTATGTACTGCATGAAAGGGGTGGTGCCATTCATGGGGTTCTGAACTACATGAGAAGGAGAAAGGTAGATCAAGCATGACCATTTGTTCTTTGCTGCTTCCTGTCTGGATGCCACTTGACAGGCCACCTCAAGCTCCTGCTCAGTGACTTCCCTACCATGAAGACTTGTACCTTCAAACTAATACAAGAAGTTAGTTCTGAGAAGTGAGGTCATTGCTCTGATAAACTTGACTATATGGTTCTTAAGCCATTGGCAGTGGTTTTCATGAGGAATGTAGAAGATTTTAGAACGTTGGGCTAATAAAACCTTTGAATGCTATGCTACAGAGGTAAATGGGCCATTCTGATGGAAGTTTATAAGACCAGGAGGCAGAGGGAAGTACTGACTGGAGGCCTGGCTCACAAGGCTTCAGAGGGGCATGAGCACTGCCAGGAACTGGACTAGAGACCATTTGTGTGATCCTTCCCAAGATTCTGGCTTCATTTTACCTGTGCACTGGGAACTTGAGTAAAGGTGAGCTTAAAGGAAATGTGCTGAATTGTTGGGTGAAGAAAATTTCCAAGTAGGAGTGCATTCAGGCTGTGACATGGCTCCTGGTAACAGCACTTAGAAAAGCTTACAATGAAAAAATTTCCATTGAGCAGAAGATAAATACAAAAGTGATTAAAACTTGCAGCTTCTCAAGGATTAAGAAATCTAAAGCAAAGCAACAGCTGTAGGCAAGGCAAATATGGAAAAGGAGGCTGTGAGTGATAAAAGAGAAACACCCTGCTCTGCCCCAAAACAGTAGTAAATGTGTCCAGGTGCTCTGCTGCACCCATCAAAGGCTTCAGCTTGTGAAAATGCAGATTTATTTGAAAGAAAAGAGCCTGGAGTGAGAATGTCACTGAAGGAATGTCCTGCTTTTGAAGACAACATCCTAGGGAAGTGTATCTGAAGGGTTAACACCCTCTAGGTGACAGCTGTGATTCAAGAGGGCACTTCACATTTCTAATGAGCAATAGCTCTTAGAAGTTTTGTGTACGTGATACTAGTTTCATATGAATATTGACGGTGTCAGGTAGACTTGCTCCAGAGTTCAAAAACCAGCTGAGGATAGGCATAGTAGGTCAAGTCTGGAGTCTCTACATGGAGGCTCTGAATGCCCACTGCATGAACTTGTGAAGATGAACTCTAAGTCGCCATGGAGACTCTAGTATATAAGTGATGCCAGGACCAAGGAAAACTACAGCCAAGGAGTGGGGCCAATGGTTGTATGTGCCATCGGCAGCAGAGATGGAAGGATGGGACATCTAAAGCATTTTGGATTCCAGATGATTCTATTACAAGTCTCAGATGTTGGACACAGAGCAGCAAGATTTACTGTTTTATCTTCTGGATTTCTGCCCTGATCTTTCTTTTCAGGAATGGGGATGTTTACTCTATGCTTTTATGTATTGGAACCATGTAACTTGCTTTTTGGTATTAAGGGTCCTTGCAATTGTTTCAGATGAAACATGGACTTTGGATATTAAAATTGTGTTGAAACTATTGAAGAATAAAGACTTTTGGTGTTGTAACCAACACATTTTGCATTATGAAATGGGCATTAGCTTATGGGTACAAGAGAGGAAAAGTTATTACTTAACGGTGATAACCATCTTAGGTTTGCAAGGAATAGAGTTGTGATGGCTAATATTGCCAGCTTGACAGGATCTGGAATCTCTTGGTAGATGGACCTCTGGGAATGTCTGGGAGAGATTAATTGGAATAGGAACAGTTACTTTAAATGTTTGCAGTACCATTCAATGGGCTGGAGTCTAGACTGCATGAAAAGGAGAAAGATGGCTAAGAATGATCCCTGACTGTGGATGCCAGTAGCCCAGCTGCCTCGGGCTCCTGCCACTGTAACCACCCTGGCTGGATGGATTCTACCTTTGAACCATGAGCCAAAATAAACGCTTCCTTAATTTGCTGTGTCAGGATATTTTATAAAAGTCACAGGAAAAGTAGATAACACACCCTATGAATATTTAAACATGTAGGAGTGGGGTTGGAGAGTTGGCTCAGCCATTAAGAGCATTGACTACTCTTCCAGAGTTTGGGTTCCCTGCTCCAACATGGCTCACAACTGTGTGTAAATCCAGTTCCAAAGGCCTCCATGAGCAATGCACCCATGTAGTAGTGTGCATACCTGCATGCAGACAAAACACTTGCATACATAAAATAAATAATTTTTAAAAACCTGTTGAAAACTTCCTCATGTAAGTCAAACTTTATGACATCCTAGAATTCACATAAGTGGGAATTCATTTTAAAGTAAAGAATGTGGGAATCTTATCAAAATTCATATTTTAATAAGCATTCATGGATGAGAAACAAGAAACTTTCATGTATAGAACCCAATCTTTGCTTGACATCAGAGAATACATTCAGTTAAGAAACTAGAATGTAGAGTGAACACAATGTGGCTGAGAGACAGAAGCCCCACCCATTTTCCTAGAAGGGCTGTATGCCCCGGAGGCTTTACTCTCACTACCTTGGTGAACACAGCATTAGAATGTTCCAACTAGGTCCATTTTTCCTGTTGAGCACATTGTGCCTGGGAATCCCCCTTCCTACTTGTCAGTTTACTGAGTGTATACACGGCTGTATCCATTCCTTGTCACTCAGGCGAGGGCCGCCCATCTTGGAGACTCAAGCTTGTTCTTTGCCCACATGAGGGCTGTATACCCAGGAAGCTCCAGTCTCTGTGAGCACGTTGTACCTGGAAGACTTCAACCCCTTTCATCTCCCAGGTGAGGGCTGTATTGTGAGAATCTCCAGCTTCACATTGTCCCAGTAATCACAGCATACCCAGCAGTTTCATCCTATCTTGTGGCCGTTTTGAAGGATATATGCATGGGTGACTCCAGCCCAGGAAAGTAAAGCATGCTTGGTGAGCTCCATCCTGTCAACACAATGCATCTAAGAAGCTGCAGCCTCACCTGTTGCCTTGATGACCAAAGCAGTTCTGAGTGGCTCTTGCCCATCTCATCATGTCAATAAGCACAGGGTGCCTGGGAGTCTCCAGTCCCATCCAGTTTGTGTGTTATACCCAGAAGCCTCCAAACCCATCCATCACCCAGTGATGGCTATATGCCTAAGAGTCCTCAGACCCATATGCCACCTCTTTGAGCACAGTTCGTACGTGGCAGATCACAAATAAACCTGTGGTCCTGGTAAGCACAGGGTACCTTTTTCCTAGGCAGAGGCTTTATGTCTACAAAGCCCTAGTGCTGCCCATCATTTCAATGATCACAGCAGACACTGGCTTTACTCATTACCCTGACAAGAATAGCACACCTGGAAGTGTCCAGACCAAACCATCTTGGAGAGGATTGTGTGGCCAGTCATGGTGAACACAGCATGAACATAAAGCTTGAGTCCTGTCACCTGCATGAAAACAACAGAACACCTGGGGCTCAGAGTAAGAAGGAGTTGACATGAAGAAGAAAAAAATCCAACCAATGACCTGAGTCCAGACTGCAAGTCCCAATATAAAAGCACAATTTCTACGAAAAGGCAAACTAAAAATTAGGAATTTTGCAATAATGATACCTAGTTTAAGTAAATAATTAAAAACTTTAAGTATGTTCAGATAACTCAAGAAATATGCTTGAAAAAAATCTCAAGAGGGATATTAACTGATCAAAATAATATTGGCACACTATTTATGAAAAGGAATTTAATGAGATAGAAATATTGAAAATCTACTAACTGAAATACTGGAAATTAAAAATATAATCTATGGAATCTGGAAAACATCACAAATAAAATACATTTTAGCCCCCACAAGTTTGTTCTTTCCTCTGTGGGTCCTTGGAACACCAGGACTCTCTCTTCCTGTGCTGAGAACAGAGGTGCAGACTGGTAGGTTGTGCATACCTGGCGGTAAAATCCCTGAGGGAGCCTGCGGCAGCGGGCCTCTTTATTCCACACCACTCTGCACACACCCCCGCAAGTTTGCCCTTTCCTCTGTGGGTCCTTGGAACACCAGGACTCTCTCTTCCTGTGCTGAGAACAGAGGTCCAGACAGGACTTCCTCTTCCTGCACTGAGATAAGCTATCCAGAGGGGTGAGTGTGTGCAAGCCTTCCTGGGAGGTCCCCACCCGCTGAGCCTCCCCTGACTGCAATCAAAGGAAGAGATGGGCAGGCGCCAATCCAAGAATTCCTCCAACAACCTGAAAAGCAACATGATAACACCAGAAACCAATGAGTACTCAACAGGAAAACCTGAGCAACCTAACCCAGAAGAAGTAGAAGAAATCGATTTTAAACGTAACATTATGAAAGTGATAGAGACCTTTAAAGAAGAGGTGAAAAACTCCTTTGAAGAAAGGGATGAGAAGACTAACAAAAAGTTAGGAGAAATGAATAAATTCCTCAAAGAAACCCTAGAAAACCAAGAAAAAGCAATCAAACAGGTAATGGAAACAGTTCAAGACTTAAAAACTGAAATG